>UNPT01000756.1:0-11661 GCA_900536445.1 Hymenoscyphus occultus
GCCGATCGCGACGACCACCACTATTTCCATCGTTGTAACTCAATCTTAGCTCTCTAGACTAGGGTAGCGAGCCCTAGCTAGAGGTTCGTAGGATGCACCGCGTACAGGTGTTGAGTTGTCGCATCCCTATCGACAACATAAGATCTACCATTCAATCCTTGGGCATTGAACTCACCGCAAACTCCACGGTATGCAAGAATTAGGTGGGAGATAGGTCCTTCACTTACATAATACCATCAACACCTTCTGGTAGAGAAATTTTGAGAACAGCTGAGAACCCTCCAGTCTTGGCACATAGTCAAACGGACGACAGGATCTGCCCGTCGGTCCTCATGGCTGAATTTAGTAGGGCAGGAGGTCCAGAACATTACAGGGAAAACTTCACTGCTGGTCTTGATCGAAACGTCAGCAGCACCTGGATCACTTGTTCCCCTTCACTTGAAGTCCCTCCTTTCCAAGTTACAGTGGATCTGGCGGGTAACATTTTAGCGTCAAAGCAAACTAGTAAACTCAATTCTAACATCTCCTCATTCTTTACGAACAATTACAGCCCGAGCACCTTGTATCGTGACATGAACAAGCAATTCACAGCATATGGCTCCGTAGCCGAGTGGCACAACGATACTTTTACCACAAACTGGATGAGCACTCTTCTCCAATTATCTCTAAATACCACTACTATCTCCAACCCACACACGGATCCACCAAAAGCTTCTTTAGTCGCTCCAGCCATGGAACGTCTATATCGACAACTCTTCGCCACCTATCTCGCACTTAACCCCACAATGTTTCTCCCAGCTTCTCCCAGTACCCCAGATATGATGGGAGAGGTCACCTTCCAGGAAACCCACATCTTCGTCTCATCTGTCAATGCTAGAATCTCTGTGGTCATAATTTTTCTCCACGTACTAGTGGCAGTCTGGTATTATGCGAACAGACCGAAGAGGTTTTTGCCGAGGATGCCGACAAGTATTGCGAGTGTCATGGCATATGTAGCTGCTAGTCGGGCTGCAGAGGACTTTAGTCGTACCAGGAATCACGATGGAAAGGGGCTGGAATTAAGCGAGGAAAGATATGGCTATGGGAGGTTTTTGGGGAGGGATGGAAAGACTTATATTGGGATTGAGAAGCAGAGGTTTGTTGTGCCATTGGAGAGCCGGAATCCTGACGAGGAGCAAGATGGTTGGATATGGCTCGGATGGTTGAGAAGGATTTTCAGGCGTGATGGACACAGTGGCAGTAAGAACTATGGGAAGGTAGAGAGTTGGATTTGAAAATAACTCGACTCTTCTTTGTTAGCGTATCTTTTTGTGATATATTCCATGAGCATAATAGCATTTCCCTAGTAGTTGAATTTTACGAAAGGTACAAGAGACCTGGTTATTTACATACGGCCGTACAGTATTCCGATTTACTAATCAGTAAGACAATTAGGTAGAACTCTAGCACACTTTTAAAATGCTATTATACTAGAAGTTCTAGAACATTTAGCCTTATTGTCCTAAATTACTTAGTTTAATAAAGATATATTAATTTGAATTGTTCTACCTCGCTTAGATAACCCTTTTAATTATATAAGGCTTTTAGAATAATTAAGTTAATTATCCTAGATAATTTAATTTAATAGGATGTGTTTTGCGTATTGAGGGTGACTAAGCAAGCTTGTATATATCGTTTGATCTCTTAGATCACTTGTCTACAACACCAACAACAAATCCACTGATTGTAGGATTGTTGTTGTACGCTCTCAGGAGTAGTTTTCTTATTTACCCTCCACCATCCCTAAGCTAGCTACCAGAATTAGATAGTGAGATAGGCCTTAATTGAGCGCTTGGCAGCCTGGGCTCCACTTGATGAGGTGCGAATAGCCTCACAAGTGCCCCAGGGCGGCTGTTTGACCCAAATAACATATCCACCTCCTACGTGAACCTGAATATAAGCAAAAAGATATATTAATTTAAATTATTCTAAATCGCTTAGATATCCTTTTTAATTATATATATACTTTCGAATAATCAAGTTAATTATCCTAGTTAATTTAGAATTTTAGGTTAATAAAGATATATTGATTTTAATTATTCTAAATTACTTAGATAACGTTTTTAATTATATAAGACTTCTAGAATTAATTAAGTTAATTATTTTAGTTAAATTAGGTTAATAAAAATATATTAATTTCAATTATTCTAAATCGCTTAGATAACCTTTTTAATCATATAAGACTTTTAAGATAATATCTTTTTCTAACCTAGGTCTATCTAGAGTTTTATATAATTAGCTTACTCTATTATAGTATTCTAAATACATACTTCGGTCGCTATCGACTAAATTATAAATTATAAATATTATATATTTACTACTACTATACTAAAGTACTTATACCCCTACCCTTAGACTTCACGTACCTAGGTATTTTCACGTATACTACTATTACTACCTAGGTATAGCCCACCCTTACTATCGTTGTATTTGCGCTATCGTATAGGGCTTATACCCTATTATATTATTTAGAAGAGAGAGACGGAGAGATAGAAGCGGGGAAAAAGACCTTTTTAGTTGTACGTATCGCTTATTCCTAGCCGCCGAATACTACCTTCCTAAAGAGGCTAGGTTAGTACGCATCGCGTTAATAATTATTTACTACTCGTACTTATCTATCTTTTCTCTCCCTCCTACCTTCTCTTCTCTTTCCTTACGACAACGACAACGATAGCGATAGTAATAGCGAGAGGGGATATAAGGGTATTTGTTTACCGGAAGGGGGCAGGGTGGAGTTAAGGGAATATTCGAGTTAAAGTTAAGGGAAGGAGCGTTCGAGTCAAATTCAAGCTTATTTAATTATATCGAGTAGTTTTACCTTCAATTATAGCGCTGTCATATTACCCTAACCCTAAGCCACTTGCGATTTGCGAGTTACGATTTACGAGTTGCGATTTCCTGCAAAATAACCTTAAAATCAACTATTTACGATTTAGTCGATAGCGACCTAAGTGTACATTCAGGATATCGTATCTATATGATATTACAACTATGTAAAGCTTATATATGTAAGTACTATACTACGAGATATTAATCGTAAAACACATATTTCTAAATTATAGTCGAAAGACCTAGAGAGTAGTATAGAACAAAGAAAGTAAAACCTTTCTAACACCCACTTCTTCGCTAGACATTTCTTTCCTAATATTTCGCACTTTAGGCCTTACAATGTAATAATGCTTCTGACAATAAACAGTTATAGTATTATAATTATATACAACTCATTCCTCATCCCCCCTCTATCTCATTCCCCGATTCTTCATCCTCCTCGCCAGTCCCTGCTTATTAGCTGGCTGATCAGGATCAATACCCACGAGACAGTTTACCGTCTCAGCGCCCTCATTAGCATCATTGATCGCAGTTCCAACTGGACCCACCCATTGACTCGTAAGCTTGATATAAGAATCCAGAATATCTACCAGCGTTTTGCCAACATCTAGAGCCTTCCCAGCCCGCGTTTGCGAAAAGTAAGTGAGTAACTCCCGAGCTGATTCCCTTTGTCCCGCATCGATGAGTATTTGAGCGCTCTTCTCCACCCAACCAAGATCTGAACGAGATTGATTTTCAAATCCCTTGAGCATAGTTGTTACGACCGGGAGGAAGGCATCGGGGTTGGAACATGTGTAGTATAACACGCGCTTGAACAGACGTCCAGCAAACAAGGACGCTTCTTGCAACTGGAAATCTGGATTCAGGAAACTACTTGGTGAACCCTTCGTCAGATACCGGTGTTCAGCAAACTCGGGTGGGACCGCGTCGTCTTTAACACCTAGCCACCAAGGGACATATGGTGCTGTAACAGATCCAGTGGGTGCAATCCAGATGCGAATCATATCTGGATCCATTCCGGCTTTGAGACTGACGACCTGTCCATAACCCGCCTGATCATCAGAGATGCGAGGATCACGGACACGCTCAATCAAGTCCGCTTCCGTAACTGGAGCCATAGCGAGCGTAGCGTCCTCGAGTTGTGCTTGGGACATGTATTTGAATCCGCCATCTCGAACAGAGACATCCGGCCCTTGAACACCATATACCTTGAAAATATTGAAGCTCTCATTCTCGGGATGATACCAGCCTTGCTCGACCGCAAAACTAACGAGATTTGGCGAGCCCATGTAATCTGGATTCCCGGTGAAGTTTGTTGGAAAATCCTCGATATACCCAGGGTACGAAACCCGCACTTCGTTCGGTCCAAGACGCTCGGCTGCCCATAATTTGGCTCCTCCTGCGAATTGCCAAATCACCCATCCCTCTTCTGCATCGGCGATGAGATGAGAATTCCCGCCATACGTCGCATATCCATACTTTGCAATTAAGTCCCCCATAACCTCAACAGCTTCTCTAGCAGTACTAGCTCTTTCAAGCGCAATACGTGCAAGATCGCTGTATTGTAAACCATGTTGTGGGTTGGGAGTCATGTAATATAATTCGTCTCGGTTACTGGCCCAGATATCTCTGATCGCAACACCCTTCTCATTCACACCACCATTTGTCAATGGAGCCGGGAATCCCTCGAAGTCGGAATATTCCATTGAGATGTATCGGAACGTGTGAGCGACTTGAGGAATAGTCATGAGTTCTCCGGGTAGAGTAGCTTCCTTGGTAACACCAACGGTGATGGTCGCATTAGGAGGATGGTCTTTGGCAGGAAAGATTTGCAGCCAATGCGATGATACTTCTTCTCCAGTACCACCAAGCATCACGCTCCCATCCGCAGTGAGATTTTTCCCAACGTAGAAACCATGACTGGCAGTTGACCTGGAGACCAAGAAGCCAAGAATAGCGACCAGTGTGGTGGAAAATGTTAATTGAAGTGCCATGGTTTCCCAGGATCGCAATGCAGGAAGGATGCAGGATGACGGGAAGACCAAAATCTCGGTACCGCGTGCTCCTACTTTGGGGTTCAGTAAAGGTATATATAAAAGCTTCAAAAATGGGGTGTGTCCCGCCAAGAATAATATAAGAGGCTCCTAGTGGACAAAAGTGACGGAGACTTCTTTTATCGTAGCCCAACTTAACTAAAAACCATTATATTATGTTGTTTTTTTAGACTAATCAAAATTATTAATCTCAAATAATAGGACAGTAAAGGCAGTTGTTCTAGATATTTAAAACACTTTGAAACTTCGAATTAACTTACGCTAATAGTCAAAAAATGAACTTGTCCACTGGGAGGCAGGTACGAGATTGCTTCATAGAAATGCGTAGAAAGGACTACCCTAGATTCGATCACTTGAAGACGTTCAGACCCGCGCAATCCAGATATCCAAAGATAAAGCTGACTAGCAAGTTGACAATCGTCACTACCGTGAATTATAGACAGCACACTATATAAAGGTGAGCGCAAACCTATAAACAACACAAAATCCCGTATCCAAGGTATGACAGCCAACACATGAAACCTCCGGGTCCTGTTATACAGTGTAACTCGTCCCAGGGTATCAAAATCACAACTTTTCTTCCTCAAACTTCCCACCTCTGACACCGTATCGCCAGCCCATAAATCCTAACATTCCAGCGATACTACCAGCACCCACACCCCCAGCTACACCCCTCCATCCCAGATGACCCCCTTTCAATGCAGCAGCAGTACCACCGGCCAGCATCCCCGTATATGTCCAATCGTCGCATTCAACTTGTCCCTGGTTATATAAAAGTCTGTAACTCCTGTCTTGCCATTCAATTGGCTCTTTGCCCCGCATCATCATCGGTAGTCCCACAGATAGCATACCCGTCCCAATCGCCGCACCGACGCCCGTAGAATGCAGAAGAGTGGTTGCGAAGGATGATGGTATCGCGCTCTGTTTAATAATCTTATAGTTTCGGAGAAGAAACATCGATGTGCCGATTCCCGTTCCTGCTAGGGAACCGAGTTGGAGGCCGCGTGTGAGGACATGTGTGTAGAGGATTGAACGGCTGTACGGTTGGTCCTCTGCTTGCTCGGTCTTGGGCCAGAATCGCGACATTATCAGATAGTTGCGGGGTTCAGCTGAGGAATTGGGGCCTTTTGAGGTATGAGGTGTAGCACAATGCTTGCTGTGCCTGGGAACAAAGGAAACCGGGGTAGCTGGCATACAAGCTCTGTAATTGTCACTTACAAGTACAAGAATCAAGCGAGCGAAAACCTATAGGAAAAGGGGGTACGGAGGAAGGACAGAGGACGGATTATATGCATGAGAAGTAACTTCAACTTGTAAGCACTAGAAGGGCTCTAGATCGCGTAGAAAAGCCCGTCTCGGGAAAGTCGTGCGAGAAAGCTGCGATAGGACGGTCCGCGCTCCATCGTGCCTCTTCCATTCGAGCCAATGGGCGTTGGAATATTTGAAAGGAACAATTGAAACTGTTGATGTCTGATTTTACGGCCGCAAGCTTTGTCAGCGGACCGGGCTCCGGTCGGACATGATCGGACATTTTTGGACTTCCATCGCCGACAATTTGAATCCCGAAACTTTTCCTCGTTGCTGTACCACCTTCATGGTCCAAGTCCATATTCTTTATATCATTTGGAAAACATGTGCGAAAAATTACAGTATTGCCGAAAATGCCGGCATGAGTCAGATGGACCCTCATATTTCGAGGGGCTCGCGTTAGACAAAAAGCATGGCGGTTTCAGCGGTCCTGGTGGTCTGCAACTGCAATTAGTCCTCGTCTCTGAATTAGGGAATTATTTATGAATACCTCGAGGAATACCTACTTATTTCTAAGTACAAGAAAATAATTGGTTAATACGGCATCCTAATCATAGTTGGGATAATAAAGAGGCCATCGTAAATTAAAAATTATCAAATTGTAATGTAGAAATCAAAAAGGCTTCCGTGTTAGCTGGTTAGCGGACATGGGGGGATGATTTAGCTTAAGTGGGCGTATTGCTAGGTGGAGCAGCATGACCCAAGGGAAAGATAAAGGTGATGGACAGCTAAGAGTGCTACATGTAACGTAGATCATATGTGAGAAAGTATATTTCTACAAAACGTGAGGTTCTCAATTACTGATTTCGTTGGAAGTCTGGGTGGAGACACACAGTTAACTTGCAGGGTGTGACTCTTAGCTGTCCACCCCCTTCACAAGCTATAGTAAAGAGGCAAAAAAATGAAGGTAAATACTTTGTTCTAGGCGAATTAACTGTAACCTTTCTGGGGTGGCTGAAATGGGTAGAATATTTTCCCTGGAAAGTATACATTTATTTCGTCAGGGACGAAGTAGTAGGAAAAAATCGGGTCTGATTGGCCAGAAAGGAGATAAGGACTAGGAACGGAGAATCAATGAGGGAGATGAGCAAGGTGGTTCAGGAGATATTTGTGACTATTTTATGTCTTCTTTTATCTGTTTTAGAAGCACCAAGAATCCGTAACCCGGGTAATAAATTTGTCAAACAAGGTAGAAAAAGGCACGTCTTGTGCAAGTGTAATTATAGAAATTGGCAAAGATTGGATGAACTTGGCTAAGAAAAATAGAAAGAAAAATACTTTACCCCACAAATTCATCCCAGAATAAAGAGGGGCCCAAAAAACCAGACTCTTGGAGTCTTGGAATGAATACCGTGGTAAATCGTTCTTAGAGAAAATGGGTGGATATGTCTCGCATGCTTGCTAAGGGGTAGTAGAAGTTGGAAGATCACTTTTCAAGCCACTTAGAGATGAGCTTTCTATGGGTCCCTAGGTAGAAGAGACTGACCACGATCTTTCACGTATAAAAAAAGGCCTTCGCCGCAGATATACCTCCGTGATAGATAAAGAATTGAGTTGGTTCAAAGCTTAAATGCTTGAATACGTGGCTTAGGTCACCAACCGACTTTGCTTTGTGGGGAAGATGTTGTTAAAACAAGAAATATTATGTAGGAGTGCACGTTCTTCGGCCGCTTTTATTCTGGAAGTGATTACACTCATATAGAAGTAGAAGTGCTTGGAATAGGGTGTGAGAGGAGGTAGACGCGGACTACCCAGACCCTTTACTACACGTCAATTCAAATGACTTCGTATTCCTTCATCGCACTTGCTCTTGGAATACGCTTAATAATAGCCTGCAAGATTCGGTACCAAAAAAAGGGAGATCATTGTATCGAGGTTTTCCTTTGGTGCCTATTTTTATCATCAAAATAAACTCAAAATTGACTTCACATAAAAGTCAAGATGGGCACGGAGGAACACACCTCAGGGTTCTCCAATGTTCTCTAGGCGCCAAGAAAGAGTCGACTTCTCTCAGGCGCCGCGCTGTCGGTCTTTTCAACATGCTTATCACCCCTGGCATAAATCGCTTGGATAGAAGGCAATTGACGTGACATGGGGATTCCGAGATGCTTTTTTATGTACCGTTGATCAGTGGACACATGATAGAATACCAAGAACTGATTGTTCTGCGGGCTGATTTTGTATATATGAGAGGAGTCCTCCCCAAATGTTCCGGGTTTCTTGCCCACCTTCATCCTCCCTCACTTTCGCTTTTCCTTCCTTCTTTCTTACGTTCTTATGGAGCTTTTCGTTAAACTCCATTTGGAACTCTACATTCTTTATACATCACCTACCACATTCGTTTTGTAATACTACACTCCTTCGATTCTAACACGACTCTCGTCTTTCATCGAGACCCTCATTCTTCTTTCACTTCAATCAAACACTTTTATCTATTCTACATTCTACCTCTGTAGCCATAAATTCAGCTTCACCATGCTGCTTCCCAGCCTCATTGGCGTGGCCACGGTCCTTTCCACTTTAGTTTCTGGGCTTCCCGTCGCAGTACCACAAAACCATGGAGTGTCCTTGCATCTTAAAAGGAACCCCTCTCTTATGCCCCTCGACGAAGTCTTGATCGCTTCTCAAGCCCCGTTCAAGAGGGAAGCTGCTCCGGAGCCACAATTTCGTATGAAGACTATGAGCGCTTTGGGAGCCGTAAAAGACGCGATAAAAATAGCCGCTGAGGAGGGAAAGAAGAAGGCGAAGGCTAAACTTGCTTCTGGAAAGAAGAAGGCGAAGGAGAAGGCGAAGGAGAAGGGCATAATTTTGTTTAATCATGGGTTGAAGACGGTTTATGGTAACGTCCCGCGAAAGAGAGAAGCTGCACCAGATCCACAGTTTCGTATGAAGGCTATGAGCGCTTTGGGAGCCGCAAAAGATGCAATAAAAATAGCCGCTAAGCAGGGGGGGAACAAGGCGAAGAGTACGTATGCTACTGGAAAATCGAAGACGAAGAGTGCGTACGCTTCTGGAAAAGCGAAGACGAAGAGTGCGTACGCTTCTGGAAAAGCGAAGACGAAGAGTGCGTACGCCTCTGGAAAAGCGAAGACGAAGAGTGCGTACGGTTCTGGAAAGGCGAAGACGAAGAGTGCGTACGTTTCTACAAAGGCGCAGGTGAAGAGTGCGTACGTTTCTACAAAGGCGCAGGTGAAGAATTTGCCAAACTTGCCAGAGGATATTGTGCGTAAGATTTACAATGACCCAAGGCCACCAAAGACAGCAAAGAGGGAAGCCGCACCACAGGGACCAATAACAACCCCGCAAGTTCCGAAGTATGTCACTGAGCCAGTCAAGAAAGGCGCTGTCGATTCAAAGAAGAAGGTCCCAAAAGTTGTTCAGTCAGCGAAGCAGAAGTTATGGTACAACATGGTAACTTCTCTTGGGAAAGACTTCACCAAGAGGGAAGCCTCACCAGAGCCAGGAACCAAGATTGACGCTATCAAGGCTCTCGTTCGGCCAGTCAAGGAAAGTGTTGTTGCTTCAAAGAAGAAGGTAACATCTAAGGTCAAGGACAAGTACAAGGCCAAAAAAGCTTCCAGAAAGAGTAAGAAGGTAGACAAGGCGAAGGCCAAGTGGGAGGCTCAGCGATCGAAGGATCTACAGGCAACACTTTAGGGGGAAGCTGTACGAGTTCTAAAGTGGGAGTCACTCTTGGTTAATTTGTAACGGCTATATTTGTAACTACTTAATTAGCTATTCCTTGAGCTCTCTTTGTTATACACATTAATTTCCTCATTTCAAAGCCCTTGACTTGCCTCTTTCTTAATTTGTCTATGCTTGGAAACTGGGGTATCGATAATAGAGGTATACTCTGCCAATTAATAGGCAACGTCAATCCTTTTCGTCTTCTTCGCCATACCAAATTGTACACTTCAGGGATTTTTTGAATTGGCCACTCTTTGGTGGGTGACAGGAAGTTTGCGGTGGTTTCCAGGGATTCCAATCTTGAAGGTTATGTATACATCGATATTGAGGCGAGGAATGACAATGTGCGAAAGATTATGAGAAGAATTGTTAAACACAAAAGTACGTAGTATATCGAATCGCACCAAGGCGAAAGGGGTAGGTCAGGTGACTATGCATAGAAAACTGGCACCACTCTACATACGCTACCCGCAATGGTGCTGTCTCATATGTACTATATCATAGACGGTTGATATTACTTGGGAATATGTGTCCCGTGATTCGCCTCGAACAAAACGGTTGAATACTCAAACTACAACCTGATGCTAAACGGGAGGTCTTTTCCGGCTGTTGACCTATTTATATATCCAACCACAAGATCTGAATGATTTCCAGTCTGCTTCACAAGCACAGTAGAAAATCTTTCCAAGTATCCGGGATGAGATCCCCACCAGATAACCCCTCCGGTTAATAATGACTAAACTATTAGTATGATAAGCAAGGCTGTAAGTGAAAATCTACAATGAACCGTACCTGGTAATCAGTCCAAAGGGGCCTCTGAATCACTTCGAGTGAGCAACAATTTCCTATCAAATACTTTCGGAAAAACAGGATTCCATTTCCCGTCCACTTTCCTCGCAATCAACGTCCCATTCTTCCAAAGATCTCTCATGAAATCCCGAGAAGCATTATGGTCATCTTTCATGTGTTTCTGCCAATGATCCTTTCTCGAGAAGCCAGAGTCAAACCATGCTTGAGAATCAGGTCCTTCGAGTTGAGCTGAATCTCGGCACCAGTCTTGCGTGCAAAAGTACTTGATGGCATGGTCGTGTACAGAATTGTTGTGTCTTTCCAAGTCTTTAGGTGAAGGAAATCTCTTGGTGCATTTCTGGCATTGCGCTGGGCGGGTGTGGTTCTTGTGATGGCGTCTAGTTTAGAAGATTTATGAAAATGATTATCACAATCGTTGTAAGTAACTTACCGAAGGTCGCACTGCCTGCTAAAGGTTTTCATACAGGACTTTCCCTTGCTTTCAAAGGTGCAAGTAAAAAGATTTATTGGTCTCGAGACCATAGTTGGATCACTTCTCGCCCATCGAGTTCTGCTCGTTTGTTCAACCATGGGAACTTCTATTTGCGGAGAAATGATTTGCGGATTCAGGGCAGAACAGTGTTTAATACGGTGAGGAGACGAATATTAGGGTAGAGAAGGAGAGTTTGATGATTGGTAAGTTATATTGAGGAGCGTATTTGGGGATATAAGGCTCCGAAGACTCACGTCGTACCTTGACGGTGACTATGTAAAGGGCCAGGGCCCCTGTACTGTCAGCTGAAGTGCCAGAGGCAGGATATTTTTATTTATTTATTTATTTCTATTTAACGTCCGGCGGATACTAACACCTAAAGGCTAGCTCCTAGGTAATTCCTAGACAGGACAAAGGACGCTAGGGGGGAAAATCCCCCCTAGGCTACAGGGGTCGCAAATA
>UNPT01000096.1:0-142510 GCA_900536445.1 Hymenoscyphus occultus
CTACCATTATAGAGTCGGAGAGGAAAGGGCTGGCGTAGTAGGAGAGTCTACTTTGTCTAAGGAGGCAGACCTAGAGCGACGTAGGACAGCTCTAGGAGTACAGGGGGTTTCCATACTTGTGTCGGTGACTAGGTAAGGTATAGGCGTAGCTAAGGGAGCTATACTATATAGAAGTCTATTCCTACTAAAGAAGGTTCTATTATTAGAGCTAGGTATATGAAAGAGGAGAGGTTTTAATAGAATATATAGTAGAATATATAGTAGAATATATAGTAGTTTATTTAGTAGTTTTAATAGAGGAATTAAGTAAGCTAAAGAACGCTAAATTCCTAAGAAATACTAACCCTCTTATACCTAATAGATCTTAAACTTTTAGTTATAATATAAGTAAGTTTTTAGTTATATCTAGAGTAATATTTATACTAATTTCTATCTATTTTACTACTATATTTTAGACTTATTTTAGACCTACTAAAACCTATAATACCTAGCCTTAGGAGTACTCCCGCCCTCTCCTATCTAGTACTCTAGTAAGGATAAGGAGTACTAATTAGTTAGGATTAGAGTAAGAAGGAGAGCGCTCTAATTTATATAGATAGGAATAGAGAATCCGTAGAATAAGAGTAGCGGGGAGAGTTTTAGAGGGGAGATTCTAAACACTAACTAGCTTAGTAATAGAGAGATAAGAGTAAGTAGAGAAGAGGTAGCTCTAAGAGACTAGTCGGAAAGGGTCCGCGTAGGGTAATAAAGAACTTATAAAAGATACCTTAGAAGGAGCCTCTAAGTATTATATAAAGTAAAAAGTAATTAATAAAGAGTAGTAACTAAGAGAGCTCTATAAGAATCTACTAAAAATAAAAAGCTCTCTACTTATTTAGGTAAGGATAAGGAAGATAGAACTTAGGGAGTTCCTTTTCTAAAGGAAGGTCTTAGACTAGTAGATACTATATTACTTATATAGACTAGGGAAAGATAATCTAAACTACCTAGTACTATACTATAGTAAACTATTAGAGGAGAAGGTTTACTTATAAGAAGTATTAGAAGGTTAGAGGACTATAAGACTAAGGGATATATACGACGTACTTAGGAATACCTAGAAGATATTAGTAATACTATCCTAGCTACTCTCACTAGAGAAGTTAAGGGAATACTATTTAGTACTTAAACTAGAAGAAGAGGAGAGAAAAGAGAGGTAGGAAGAGGGCTTCTAAGTAGACCTAGAGGATCTAACTATACTATAGAGGACTTGCCTAAGGAAGGGGCTCCGAAGGCTCTAAGATATACTAAAACTAGCTAGTATATAATTATTTTATTTTATTTTATTTTATTTCCCCCTTTACGCTTCGGTAGCTAAGCCCTAGCTACCCCCGAGACCTTACTCTTAGCTACTAAGCGGGTAGCTAAGCCTTATATATAATATTTGTTAGGAAATACTAAGGAGTAGTACAAGTTTAACTTATAGATTAGCTAGATTTAGATAAGAAGAAGTATTATATACCCTTAGGGTAGGCGTTACGCCTAGCGGCGTAAGACAAATAATAATAATATATACTCGTTACAGGAGCATGATAATCACTTGGACAGATTCCCGGGCTAAAAGCCGTAGGCCGAAACCCGCCAGGACAATCACTGCAAGCAGCAGGAGTCATTAAAGAAGGCACACAGCCATCGACCGTAAAGTTCCGTGTCAGTCTAACAAAGTCGTATGATCGGGAGGCAACGGGAGTCCAATAGTTGACACAGCTAGAAGGTTCTACCCAACTTGTCGTCAAAGCAGGCGAAGTACAGCTCTTCGAACAATAGTCGGCATCTGACCAACTTATGTTTCCGTTTCGGGCTTCGAGAACTCCCTTTAAGTTGTCATTTCGATCGACGAGTGCCATTTGTAGATTGAGGCGACGACGGGAAGCGGAAAGTCTCACTGTGCCTCACAAATGTCAACTTGAAGCGGGGAACCAGGCAATCTTAAGATTGGTGTGTCTCTGAGATAACGAAAGGTCGGCTGCAGCTTGGGTTAGTTATTATCGGCAACGAAAGCGATTGATTGGTCTTTCCATTGTGTAACCAACATGTAACCAACATATGCTAATTCTTGGATCCAACAATCAAATCAGGTTATACCTGTGGCGATAGCATTGTTTTCAGGAGGAAGTGTCAGCATGTTCAAAGCTGTGATAAGTTTGGGAGGCTGGTATCAAAATTCTTTCGGGCCTCTACGAACCTAGAACAAGTTTACAACTTTTAGACACAGTGGCGAGGCGAACTCAACACTTCCTGATTAGCACATGTGGGATACAAGACCTGTATAGAAATCTCCAATTTTACATTGCTGCCACAGAAGCGAAAGGGAAAACTAGCTACAACATACTCTCGCAGAAAACGATCAATAGGAAAGAGAGAGTTCCGTGAGCATCTATTGGCCACCAGAAGAAAGACAGGCTCTATTATGTGTACCAGTTTCACTCTTTTTGGTAATACCATTGTCAATGCGACCCAGGCTCCTATTTTAGCTGTCCGTGAAAGCCCATATCCTTTTTCCATGAGTCAACTTCCTCGCACTCGGGACAACTATTTGTATAGCGGGTGGGCACGGGTGCCTCAAAACTAAAATCGACTCCGTTAAATTTCCAAGTACCGCGGTCAGAGAAATCATTATAATCAAAATCTAGAAATGGTTCGATTTGATCCCAGGTATCGGGACTTAGGACAATTTTGATTTTCCTCAAACTTTGTGGCAGCTCTCGCCCCGCCCATTTCTTCAGATTTGAGAACTGGGCGGGGTCACATCTAGTGATGGTGAGCTGTTCCAAAGACTCCGGAAATAAGCTTGTAAGTTCAGAGATGAACGAATCTGAGTATTGCTCATGTGCTGGATCCTGTCGGTATTTTCCGAATAGCATGTGAGCGGGCATTTGTAGGCTCTTCAACTTGTAAAACGCCGTCATCGAGCTTATTGGGAGATCGGCTTCCGGATTTTCGATCTTTTCTAGGAATTGGTCTTCGCTGATAACAAGTTCGTCTAGTGAATCTCCCAGTGAGAGATACAATTGAAGAATATTCGCGGTGCAAAGTCTATGTCATTCCATACTACATCTTGCTGGGGATTATCTTGGTACCTGAAATCGTACTCCAGTCGCTGGAGGGATTCGAAAAATCCGAGAAACTGAGCGAGATCCTCATGAGTAACAAAAGCATGCTTTATTGAGAGACTGGTCTTTGAGAAGCGAAAGTCTGGCTTTGGATTCACGTCGACATAAATTGATCCCGGAATAAATGTTGGTTGGAAAGGATGTCTTCCAAAATCATCGCGGGGGAACGTTGTACCTATGAGGAGATGACACGAGAGCTCCTGGACGGTTGGCAAGGCAAGAAATGGTAAAACTTGGAAGATTGCTATTCTACTGTTGGGAAAATATTCTTCTCCCATGCCACCGTCGAGGGTGACTTTTTTTAGTTTTCGGAGAGGAGAATTATTTTTCTCAGGCTCTTGGTTCTCTGCAACCCTTCGAATTAATTCGCTCGAGTCGGATATGGCCCTCATAGTCGTTTCCATGATTCAATATATGTAACTCTTCAAGATTGGGGAGGAGACAGAGCAAAAGCGCTGTAAGGTCATCGGCATTTCCTCCTCTTATCCGTCCCCATCGCTCTTCATCTACGTCTGGACAATGCTCCTTGGTTGCCTTCATGGCCCTTTGAAAAAGAACGAGCTCTGGGGCTGTCATGTAATCCAGCTCCATCGCCACCGTGTAGGGAGTGTTATAGCCAATATATGTCTTTACATGCTGGGCTAGATTTGGCCTTAGCAAGATGGTGCGTAGGAAGTTCGGTAAACAAGAACCATCCTCGATTTCTCGGAACGAAGAGTATAAAATAGGATATGTGATTTCTGAGATGTACTTGGAGGTGCGGGCGAGGGACGCCAGGGTAGGCACGTGGATGATGTTCTTGATGATTCTGGTCAGGATTTCGGTAGGGAGCCGGTTCCCAAGGGAGGAGGTACCAGATGCCTTAACCGTACTAGAGGCATCCTCTGTTAGCATTGGGAGGGCAGAGTCAGACTCCATGGACCGTGCCATGATGGAAGGAATTGTATGATATAGGTATGGTGTTTCTGTGAAATAAAAATTTGCTGGATGACGTTGAGTACTATACAGTGGAGTGTACGTGTTCCAAGTTTTAGTTGTGGAATTTACGAGTACGCGGCGCGATTCAATACTCGGTAGTAAGCACAGACCCTCCAATCGCGAAGTCGCGTGACTGGGAATGCCCTGCCTCCCGAGGTCGCCTACTCGGCCGTTCTCGCTTATCAAGAGTTGAGCGTCAATCATTGTTCTCCTTACGAACTTGGGCAACAAATCTCTTCTCTTAATACTCGTACACAACTCATCATCTCTTCCCCTTCTTAGATGGTCGAGCATTTTTGGCCTTCTTCCGTTCTGCCAGCTTCCGCTCCTTTCTAATATCCTCTGTACTCTTGATCTCCCCCTTTCCACCCCCATCCCTAAACCTCCCAACCCTTTTTTCCCGAGCCTCATCCACACGCTTCTTCCTCACATGGAAATCGTCCCTATAACGATCCGCTTCCTTTGGAGCCCTCTCCTGTTTGTGCTTGTACCTGGTTCCAAATCCACGGCCAATACCACCACCACCAGCAGCACCTTCGCGTTCAGCTTCCCCATTACGAGGAAGGCGATCAAGTTTATGTGTTTTGCGCCAGCGGTCGAAACGTCCGGATTGGAAACTAGCAGCGATCTTCTGTCCAGACTCTCCCATGATCATCCTCTTACCTTTAGAACCATCCTCGTCATTGGCTCGGGCGACATATTTGCTGTTCTTTTTATCCCAGCGCATGCCCTTGGCTCTTGCAGGCTCCGCGAAAGATTTCGCTCCATCATCGTTGGTAAGATCCATAGTAACACCCCGAGCCGCTTCAACAAAGTTGGAGTTTTGAGAAGCAGTATTGTACGACCCCGAATGCACACCATAACCACGTTCTTCTGCTGTGTTGATATTTTTGGGTATGTATGACATGAAGTTCTCAGAATCTTTCCATCCTAACGTCCGACCTTTCCCCTTTTGTGCTGATTTTGAGAATGTAACTTCAAGTTCGCCGTCGGAAGCCTCTTCCATATCATTATCGCCACCCGTTATAGTAACTTCCAGCTCGCTATCGTCGTCCTCTTCTGGTGCTGCTTCTTCCATTGCGTCAAAGTCATCGCCACTGTCTGGCGCATCTTCCCCTCCCTTCGCTTTTGTTGCAGCCTTCTCTACCTCCTCCTTCTGTCTTCGAGGAACGATCTTCTCTCTTCGATGTCTCATCATCTCTGCAGCCTCACCATGTCCAGCCTTTCCTCGAAAGCCAATTTCAAATACAGTTTCCTGGGGCCTGAAGCCACTAATTCTGGCCAGCATGTCTATCCGCGCCTGCTCTGCGTTATTTGTCTCGTTGTGAAATAGAGGGTGCAATTGCATCCACCCTTGAGAGGCGACCACCTCCTTGGCGCGATTTGCGCTCTCGCTTGACGCCGAGTTTCGGGTTTTGATGTACAATTTCTCTCCCTTTGCAGCGACTGTTCGAAGGAGACTAAGATCATCATCATCTCCAAGTAACTTACCGATCCATTCGCTCGTGGCTTCTAACTTATCTCTGACCATCGCACCGACAATCACATCTTCGGAATAGTTGGGGGCGTCACCACTTTCTTTGCCAAGCAATAGTCGCTTGCCCAGGAAAAGCTGCAGGTCCAAGAGATATGGACAGTCGGTATCCCGAACAAGACTGTAACTCCAACCTCTCTGGCCAGCTCTTGCGGTTCTACCAACACGATGAACAAAGATCTTTGGTTGAGGAGGAAAGTCATAATTGATGACGTTTGCCAAAATAGGAATATCGATACCTCTAGCAGCAACATCTGTGACTACCAAAATATTGGTCATACCCGTCCGGAAATCTTCAACTTGTATATTTCTAGCAGTTTGATCCAATGAACCATAAGCGTGAGACACCGAGAAACCAGAAAGTCGGAGTAGAGATGCCAAATAATCAACATGGTGTTTTGTAGCAGCAAAGATGATTGTCGAGTGCTCTGAAGGCTTTTGTTTTCGATTTGGGCCCTCGGCGCCTCTTTTTCGCTTCTTTCCGTCTTGGATGTTTTTTGCGCCTTCTGGAACGCCCGTAGGCATTTTGATCAAGTCATTGAGAATGTGAAGCAATGCACCTTCCTTTTCGGCGCTTTTGACACTGAAAAAGGCACTTTGAAGATCCGGTGATACCTTGCTTTCCGCGTCGAGGCGGACTAAACTTGGCTCCTGAAGACCAGCCCTCGCAAACTCTACCAACGATTTTGGAAGAGTGGCAGAGAACAAAAGCGTCTGTCTTGATATTGGCAGCGCGTGTAAAATTTCTGCCAATTGGGCCGCGAATCCCATCTCGAAAAGACGATCGGCCTCATCAAAAACCACATATTTGACCGATGATAAGTCGAGTGACATTTCAACCTTAAGATGCAGAAATCGACCTGGCGTAGCAATGACAATATCTGGATTGGCGGCCATGAATCCGAATTGTTCCTCTAGACTGTCTCCTCCCACCAGCAAGACGCATTTCAAATCTGTCCCTCTGCCAAACTCCTTGACAACTTTTAAAGTTTGAATTGCAAGTTCTCGAGACGGGGAAAGAATCAGAGCTCTAGCCCCAACTCTAGCGCTATGCATTTTCAGCCTCTCAATCATTGGTATCACGAATGCTGCCGTTTTTCCTGAACCAGTTCTAGCCATTCCCACCACATCTTGACGGTCGAGGACGAGGGGTATTGTTTTCCGCTGAATCGGCGTAGGAACTGAGAATCCTTTTCTACTGATTGCCTTGAGCAAATTTGCATTTAATCCTACCATAAATTAGCAAGCTTACTTGGAATTCAAAAGGAAGTACTCGTACCCATAGCCTGGAAACCACCGCCTTTCTTCACACTTTTTCCTTTGACATTGGAGGATTTTCGATTCGAAGCGGCTTGCTGGCCTGCGATAAAAGCTTCATCGCCTTCTCCGTCGCTCTCGAGAGATAAATCCAGAATTCCACCAGCATCTAGTGTTTCTCCATCCTTTCCTCCCTTTGCGATTGCGAAATCGTCCCCGTCTGAATCATCATTAAAGAGGGATCTCGTAATATCGAATTCATTTTCGGATGCCGTGGGAGAAGCTGCACGAGGCATCGTGCGCACACTTCACCAGTTGTATTGTCGAGGTTTGGTGGAGTTGGCTCTTCGGGGGCCTTATTGATTGATAAAGCAATTATTTTCAGAGCGACTTTTTTGAGTAGTGACAGAATGACCAAACGGGGTTTAGCCTACTTTCGCGCCACTACGGCCCGAGATTTGTTTAACCGAGTTCCGCGGACATGATCGGGCCGGGTATCATTTCTTGCCCCTCCTCTCATTAGTACTGTACTCGAGTAGCAACAGATGAATACTTGGTAGGAAGATTTTACTGCATCAGCACCTTCTTGGAGAGATTGTCTGCAGAGCAAAAATTAGAATACTTGGAAATGCCTAGGTATATTGTTTCTTCGCTTCGCTTCCCATTCAGGCACTCGCTTCCAGCACAAGGGGAAATAGTGGGGTCAATGCGGGATGATCACTAGCGCAAAACTTTATCGCCGAATTCCCCATCAAAAAATAAATTCTGCTGGCTTCACCAAGAACAATCCAACTCTCATGATGGCTTCCTCCGCAGTAGGACGAAAATCCAAGCTCGCAGGAAGACCCAAGCAAGATGCGCGATCCCTGAAACGAAAGCGCGAAATCAACGAACATGAAACTCTGGAGAAATCCATTGAGGAGCTCGTAAGTCTTTTCTGGATCCCCTTGCAAAAAAGTATTGACTGACCATTTTTAGGATCCCAAAGCCGATGTCAAAGATTTCGCGGACCTACCTCTATCGCAACCTACACGCTCGGGACTAGAGGCTTCGCATTTCAAGACCCTAACGGACATCCAATCGAAAGCTATACCACTAGCATTGAAAGGGAAGGATATCCTCGGAGCCGCAAAGACGGGAAGTGGAAAAACTTTAGCATTTCTAGTACCGGTGTTGGAAAATCTGTATCGGCAGAAATGGACGGAGTTCGATGGCCTCGGTGCTCTCATAATCTCGCCCACGCGCGAACTGGCGATTCAGATTTTTGAGGTTCTAAGAAAGATTGGGAGGCATCATACTTTTTCGGCGGGTCTTGTGATTGGAGGGAGGAGTCTACAGGAGGAACAGGAACGCTTGAGGAAGATGAACATTCTTGTTTGTACACCCGGACGGATGTTGCAACATATGGACCAGACGGCGGCCTTTGAGATAGGCAACTTGCAGATGCTGGTACTGGACGAGGCGGATCGGATTATGGACATGGGATTTCAGACTGCGGTCGATGCGATTATTGAGCACTTACCAAAGACGAGACAAACGATGCTTTTCAGTGCGACGCAGACCAAGAAGGTCTCGGATTTGGCACGGTTGAGTTTGAAGGACCCGGAGTATGTTTCGGTTCACGAAGCTGCTTCTAGCGCTACGCCTTCGACATTACAACAATTCTACGTTCTTACCCCACTTTCTGATAAGCTCGATATGCTGTACAGTTTTATTAAGTCAAATACCAAGGCAAAAATCATTGTATTTTTGTCTTCGGGTAAACAGGTACGATTTGTGTACGAGAGTTTCCGCCACTTACAGCCCGGCATTCCTCTCATGCATCTTCACGGGCGGCAGAAGCAAGCAACGAGGTTGGAGATCACATCGAAGTTCTCAGCATCGAAGAACTCATGCATTTTCGCAACAGATGTTGTAGCGAGAGGTCTGGATTTTCCAGCCGTGGATTGGGTTATACAGATTGACTGCCCGGAAGATGCAGATACCTACATTCATCGAGTTGGCCGAACTGCAAGATATGAAAGGGCAGGGAAAGCAGTCTTGTTTCTAGACCCAAGTGAAGAGGACGGCATGTTGAAAAGGCTTGAACATAAGAAAGTGCCGATTCAAATGACAAAACCACGACAGAAAAAGCAGCAAAGTGTCAAACCTCAATTGCAGAATATGTGTTTTCAGGATCCGGAGCTGAAATATCTGGGCCAGAAGGCATTTGTCAGTTATGCACGATCAATTTTCGTTCAGAAAGACAAGGAAATTTTCGACATCAACAAATATGATCTGGAGGGTTACGCTTCCAGTATGGGATTACCCGGAGCACCAAAAATCAAGTTTCGTAAAGGAGGGGATGCTAAGAAAACAAAAAATGTTCCACATGCATTACTTTCAAGCGGCGAGGATACCGATGAAGAATCTGGGAGCAAACCGAAGAAAGCAGTCGAGGTGCGCACGAAATATGACCGTATGTTCGAGCGCCGCAACCAAGATGTCCTGTCAAGCCATTACTCGAAACTTATGGCTGGGGATGCGGCTGAAGAGAAGGATGATGTTCAAGCTGATGCTGACGAAGATAATGATTTCTTATCTGTCAAGAGAGTAGTCTCTGCTGATGAGGATGAAGATTCAGATGACGAGGCTGCACCAGGACCGACAGCAAAGGTAATTCCTGGTATAGGGAGAGAACCATTGGTGATTGATTCCAAGCGAAAAGAGAAGAAGTTGACATCGAAAAAGCAACTTCTCAAACTTAAAGAGAAGGGTCAGAAGCTCATATTTGACGAAGAAGGCAACCCCCATCCAATGTACGAGTTGGAAGATGAAAAAGACTTCCAACGCAGAGGACCAGCTGAAGCCCAAAGAGCTAAGTTCTTGGATGAGGAGATTGAGAGGGTTCAACAAGCAGATCTTGATGATAAGCAGCTCGCCAAAGAGAAGAAACGAGAGAAACGCGCGAAGAAGAAGGCCAGGGAACGGGGGGAGAAATCTGGTCTGGAAGAGGACGATGATGCCCCAGAACTTGTTGAGGCTGGATTGGATGATAGTGAAGATCATATGGATCCATTGGAATTTTTGGCCTCTTTGCCAATGGCTGAAGAGGATGAGGACAAGGACAGACCGCCAAAGCGGGCGAAGAAATGGTTTGAGGATGACTCGGATGACGAGAGACAGAAATCAAAGAAGAGGAAGAATACTAGAGTTCTTGAGGCTGCGGATGAGCCTGAGACTTTGGAGGATTTGGAGGCTCTTGCTGCCGGTCTTCTTGGTTGATTGATCACAGAATATATGTTAAAACAACCTACCGTAAACAAGATAATGTATTTGTAGATACCCCTAATTTTGTGCCCCGCGATTATCCGAGCTGCGCAGGTGGAGACGGGTGTGGCTGTCATGGACCAGCCTGCGAACAAAAAATGATCCTGAACTTTGTATTATCAGTCTGCCAATCACCAACTGCAGTCAATCATGGGTTGAATTCAAAGACAGTATATCGATATTCATTTCTTTGCAATCAATTCACAAAAACCTCATTCCATTTCCCGAAAGTTTTACATCCAATTCCATGCCTATCCACCCTTGATTCCAACCCGTTTTACCCCTCGGAGAACCCCTCCAATTCAACCCCACATGCTCGGCAACCAACACCAACACCGTCCACCCCTCACCGGTCAGACTGTACTCGAGTACGTGCCACATAAGCTGCTCCAAAAACCAACAATTGCAACACACGTATCTATTTCTGCGCTCTCTCAGGATCTGGTCCTCCCTGGCGCGACTGGTACACCTCATGGTGGGCATCTACGATCGACGAAACGATGCCACTGGCGAGCGATGACAAAGCGCCTCCGGTTGTTGCCAATGGCACGAGTATAAGTACAGACACCCTCGCGCCGGTTTGCGCGGGGCTTGCGGGGAAGGTAAATGCTTTTCTGGAGGAGACGGGGGGAGGGGAGCTGTTGGAACGGGTGAGAGTACAGACTAGAATTGCGCTGGGGGTTATTGAGAAGGCGTTGGGGATGTATAGGTTGGTTTCTCTATTTGCCATTTGTAAAGTGAAAAGGGATTTCATATTAATTGTGAGAAAACCTCGCTAATGCGCTTTTTATGGAAACAGTCTTGAAGAAATCTCTCTCTCCTACAATGGCGGTAAAGACTGTCTAGTTCTGCTCATCCTCCTCCTGGCCGCATTACACAACCACTCCGTTTCCTCTTCCTCCCCTCTACCTGGCGCCCTGCAATCCGTCTATATCATCTCGCGCCATCCTTTTCCTGAAGTTGACGCCTTTGTGGATCACTCGGTGCAGGAATACCAAATGGATCTCGCGCGGTACAATCTGCCCATGAAAGCAGCTTTCGAGCAGTACCTGAAGGAAAAGCCGAAGGTAAAGGCGATTTTGGTGGGCACGAGGAGGACGGATCCTAATGGTGGGAATTTGACGCATTTTGATCCTACAGATCATGGGTGGCCGGGGTTTATGAGGTGTCATCCTGTTATTGACTGGCATTATGCTGAGATTTGGGGGGTAAGTTCTGCTTTTATCTTATTTCTTATTGTTGGCCTTCTTTTCGAGGATTATTGGGATTGGACGTTTCTGGAATCAGAAAGTTGATTTTTGACCTTTGGGGTTTGCAATTTTACCAAAGAGCAAAAAAGAAGTAATCGAGAAGGAAAAAATACTAATACATGCAATAGTTTATAAGACGCCTCCAAATCCCATACTGTGTTCTATATGATCGAGGATATACAAGCCTTGGAGGCACTACCGATACCCATCCTAACCCTGCATTGAAAGCCAGTAATGGAGAGGATAAAAAGGAGACAGAACAGATATTTAGACCGGCTTATGAGTTGGTTGAAGACGAAGCAGAGAGGTTGGGGAGGGATTGGTAATGGGTTTTAAGGGTCACGCAATGTATGTGTGTAGCGATTGGAAGTTGGCTAAGGACTTTGGAAGGGCAGTTGGAAGGTAAATAGTCTGGGAGAGGGTGGAGGGCCTTGACTCGTGTTGTCGCTTTTCTTTTTCTGGCACATGGATTATGATAGATATAGAACGCTTTTGAATATATGATCTTGAATTAGTTACGGTTATGTGGCAAGACAGAAATGAGACTGCGCGAGTTGATACTATCGTATTGAGGCGAGAGAATTGAAGGAGGTTTGGATTTCCTTATCCAAATTACTAGAATTGTTCTAGTGCTTCTAGATGCTTCCAACTAATTGTCCTCGTCGGTCTCTGGAGAACGAAGACCCATTTTCACGGGTCACAGTTTCTTAATTTGAGCCCTTAAAAATGGCGCGCCCAACAATGTTTCTGTTGACATCGCTGGCGTTTGACGGTAGCTCTTAGACCAGAAGTGCAATCCTTTCATTCCTACAGCACAGAGCGTTTCCTTTCTGGCGGCGAGAACATGATTGACAGCACAAGTCCAAACACTGAATCTCAAACTCTAGTAGAGCTTCCTCAACCGTTTCTTTGGGATTGAAGCGTGTAATAGCACATGATGTACAGGGCCTCCCAAATCAGGGCGGACGTGATGGTCCCTCCTTTTCGTTCTCAGAAGGCTTGAACCCCAGTATTTCCCCCACTAAGCCCCCCGGCTTTGGAACTGGACATTCCCTCTTTGATTTATTGATTCGGATCTGGGATCCTTCGTCCTCGGAGCCATTGCTATTTTCCTCGGGCCCCTCTATCAGGGTATCTTTTGATTCTTCTGTCTTTTCTCCCTCACATTTCCTCCGCCTCCTCCGTCTTGGGGCACCATTGGACATCTCTCCGTCTGCGTATGCGACTCTTGGCGCGGGACATGGTAGAATATGTGGTAATGCGACGACGAAGAAACTCGCAAAGAGCGTGGTTGCGAAGAGGGAGGATGTGAGTCGGCTCCGGGGGTGCAGATGGGGTGGCATGTTGGGATGGAAGAAGATTTTTGGCAGCGGCCGACGAGGTCAATTGGAACTATTTTTAGTCAGTATTTACATACAGAATTGACTTGTGAATAATGAAGGGGGGATAGTTAAACCTACAATCGCATAAACTCCAATTCTCGGCCTAATCGGAAAAGTCAGTGGTTGTATCGTCGGGTATGTATGTATGGAGTACGAGTAGGGTACAGTAAACTGTACTCGTAATATTTTTGAGATGAATCTGTACCAATCAGGTTGCTAGCCTCCAACTTTAAATTTAAGCGGGGCGAACCCCAGCCAAGACTTTCCGCTCTGCCTTTCCGCCTTGAGCTTTGCGACGCGACAACTGGAGTTGATTCTCCAATAGCTTCACTCCCCATACTTTTTTCGAGAAATACGATAAGATAGGACGCAATAGAATACGATACGACACCTACGCTCTGTGCCTATAATATCATTTCCCCTCCTTACGTCTACATAGACAACGCCCCTTGTTCTCTTCTACGTCTTCGTCTCGTCTTCTCCAATACTGTATTCTTCAACTCCCGACAGCAACGCAACGATCAATGTCGATGTAACCATTTGCCCCACGTTCCTCCTACCTTCCTACCTCTGTTCGCTCCTCATCTCCTGCCTAACAACAGAGCGCGGTACTTTTTGAAGCCGACAAGCACAATTTCTACAGCCGCGGAAAACTAAAGTCGCGCCGAAACTAATTATCAAGAAGCATATTGTGTTCGCATGCAAAATGAGCGACTTGGATAGGTGCGATTCCAATGCCTATTCCAAACCTTACCGCCAAATATCCGATCTTGCACTAACAAATTTCCTAATTCTAGAGCAATCGCCCAGTTACGGGCATGTCGACCTATTCCAGAAGCGCAGGTTCGCGAAATATGTCACAAGGCGAGAGAACTTCTGATTGAGGAGGGAAATGTCGTCACGGTGAAAGCGCCAGTAACAGTATGTCTCAAAATTATATGTGTCACTTTGCGCAAACAAAAAGTCATGCTCACATAACTTTCATAGATCTGTGGCGACATCCACGGACAGTTCCATGATTTAATGGAATTGTTCCGAGTCGGCGGCGATGTGCCAGATACTAATTACCTGTTCATGGGTAAACCTTACTTCCATTCCACATCTGAACATCAGCTGAAATTGTATAGGCGATTTCGTTGATCGGGGCTTCTACTCTCTCGAATCGTTCCTCCTACTTCTCTGTCTAAAAGTACGATACCCAGATCGCATGACCTTGATCAGAGGCAACCACGAGTCCAGACAAATTACGACTGTTTACGGATTCTATGATGAATGTTTACGAAAATACGGCAGCGCAAATGTGTGGAGATATTGCTGTGAGGTTTTCGATTATCTGGCTTTGGGCGCAATTGTCCTCGGGGCGTCGACTGCACTAGAGCCAACACAGCAGAAGGGACCATCAAGCAGTCGTACATCAACCCAAGAATATATCGACTCCGATATCGAAATCGAGATTTTAGGCAGCGACAATGGGGTAGTGTCGAGAATACCAAGAGGCAAATCAAAGGAAGCTGTAGCTCAGAATAGCTCGCCATCCAAATCATCTTCGCCTGCTACAAAACCAGGGCCTCCCGGAACCGCCGCTTCTGGTTGGAGCAGAGGTACGACGGGAAGTACGAGTGGTGCCATATTTTGTGTCCATGGCGGCCTATCCCCCTTAGTTGAGTCGATTGACAAAATCCGGCTGTTGGATCGTAAACAAGAAGTCCCACATGAAGGGGCAATGTGCGATCTACTCTGGTCTGATCCTGACGAAATTGATGGATGGGGTCTTTCTCCTCGCGGTGCAGGATTCCTCTTTGGTGCGGATATTGTCAAAAGCTTCAACCATGTCAACGATCTCTCCATGATTGCCCGAGCTCATCAACTTGTTATGGAGGGTTTCAAAGAGATGTTTGATAATAATATAGTGACAGTCTGGTCCGCGCCAAACTACTGTTATCGATGTGGCAATGTAGCTGCAATTTTAGAGCTGGCTGAGGATGGCATGGGCGAATCTGCTCATCAACGAAGCAATGGTGATGTAAATCGAAGCAATGGAGGTATTTCCGAGGAAAGCGCTCGTGTGCTGCTTGCTGGTCCTGCAAGGAGATATCGTGTGTTTCAGGCCGCACCGCAGGATTCGAGGGGTATGCCAGCGAAAAAGCCCCAAGCGGACTATTTTCTGTAGACAATCCAGGAAGGACTCAGGAGCGGGCAGTTCCTTATTTGTGCGGTTGGAACGGGAGGATTTCAGGTGGGCTTGCGGCAAATCCGCTGGCCAAACAAGGTTTACTCTGGGATCTCGTCGTAGGAGGCACTTTGACTTATACCTCTGAGATATACGGTAGCCAATCTCAGGTACAAGATTACATCCTTCAGGTAATACAGGGTCTTGGGTACAAACGATTGTTTCTATGTGCTCAGCGTGTTCTAGTGTGGATACAGCCTTCATCACTCTTTTGTTCCTCCACGGGAACCATAAAGACTAAACTACAAGTACCCAATCAAAGGCTTCCTCGCACAAAAACGGTCTTTGGGAAATATTGAACTGCTACAGCTCTGGGGATTTCTACAAGATTGCCAATCAGCCAGTACCGGAAACTGTGTCGCTGGCAGGGGTCAAACAGTATCAAAAAGATCGGTGACCACAGAGGGCAAGTTGTTATGGAGGAACTCGTGGATTTGATTGCCCAGAATGCGATATGATGTGAAGTGTGTATATGAGATATCTTTGGCTTTTTCCAATGGAGGGATACGAGGCGTCTATGGGGACATGGTCTCGGTTTTTCATTTCGATAGAGCGTGTATAACAGGAAGAGATTTATTGCAAAATGACCAAATTATACTTGTCCCTGGCTAGTGCCAGTATCGCCTTCTTTCATTGAACTTTATGCTTCACTTGGGACCATCACAAGGTGTTAGATTTTGAAATGCCCAAGTGGGTTAGATGATATTAAGTTTGTGATTATTTGAAATTACATTGCAGGTATCCAAGTGGAAATATCACCAATCACTATTTTTCTCTCCAAATAAAAGTAAGAAGTTAAGAAATTAAAGTCAACCCCAAAATACTGCAAATATCCCATCGTTTCCTCCCAAACATCCCCTCAAATCTCTGCATATATCCGCCCATTTTCCGATTTCGGATCGGGCAGCGGGCTTTCTTCAAGGAACTCAACCTGTTGCTCGAAGTTTTGCGCAGCCAGTATCCACTCCATATTATCCTTATATGCTTTGTCCTTTGTTGCCCTGTCTTGTGAGTCTTGAACGTGAACGAGCCCGCCGAGAGCCGGGGCGGAGTACTGTTCCCTGGTCTTGCCTATGTCGTTCAGAAATTCCTCGACTGACTCACCCGCTAAGCGAGCTTCTGCTTCCAAGCCGATTCCAACGGCTCGATCAGCCATGGCTCTGGTGGTAGTATTCTGCTTTGTCGCTTTGGACCCCCTTCTAGGAGCAGTGATGCTTCCTGGCGTCATGTAGATTCCACCGTCCAGATTGGGGTAGAGCCCAGAAGTCACGGGGTTGTTTTGCTGCCCTACCTCCTTGTTGATCCAATCTTCGATACTCTTGTATCCCTCACTTCGAGCAAACTCATCTGGTTTGCGCCCAGCAGCCTGAGCGCGCGCGTTGAAATTGTCTCTCAACCCATTCCGGAAATTCGTCTCCGTTGGGGAGCCCATTTTCTCGGGCTCGTGGTACTTGGTGTATTCTATGTACCATGTTGATAATGTTCTGTCCGCTGCGAGGGCCGTTTGCCACACTTCGCCGAGGGCGCCCTCGGTTTCGAAGATTTTGTCCCACTCTTGGAATTGCTTGAGTTTTATCGGCAGGAGATTGGCGGGATACCGACGATTGATTCGAGTAGTTGCTTTCTTGCCGGAACTGAGGGGTCTTGTTGTTGGTGGTAGTTTTGTGATGTTGATTTTTGGTTTTTTCTTGGTGGGAGACTTTGGGGTAGGTACTGGTTTTTTTGGAGGGGACTTTTGAGTGGGTGCTGGTTGCTTGGTAGGAGACTTTTGGCCAGGTCTTGCTTGTTTCGTGGGAGACGTTGGGACTGGTACTGGTTGCTTGGTGGGAGATTTTTTCGAAGGTGATTTGTTAACTTCTTGTCCATCGTTAGCATCTACTACTTTTCGTCCCGCTGGTTTGGTAGCTGACTGTGTTTTGCTAGGCTGGATGGTTCTCGGCAGCTCTGGTACCTCAGCAATGACTGGGGTCTTCACGGGTTTGGGTGTTTTGGAAGCAATCTTCTCGGTGCTTGATCGACGTGGAGTAGGAGTCGCCTTTGGCATTGACTCTAGGAGTGCTGCTACATATGGTCTTGCCGCATCGATCTCAGGCTGTTTGCTCTTCCTTCGTTTCCTGTTCTCCTCCTTTCGCAGCTGCTCCAGTTCATCAGCCTCTCTTTTCTTTTCTTTCCTTAATTGTCTGACGAGATCGTTCTTCATAAGATTTGGATTCTTCTGCATCAAGCGCTCGACCTTATCGTCCTCTTTCAACCTATCTCGTTGACGTCGTTGCTCGTCTGAGATCGCCACGAGCTCATCCATCCATTCAGGGCGGGATACAGGTGCTGATTTGCCATCCTCAAGACGTCGTCTTTTTGACGCTTCGTTCTGAGCACTTGAATCTTCCGAGAACGTTCGTTTCTTCGATTCAAGCTCAATTCGCATGATTCGCACATACTCTTTCTGCGTCCGGATAATATCATCGCGAGACTTCCTCCATCCCTCCTCGATGACCTTGCTGCGGACTGTTCCCTTTCGTGGGAAATTGCGAGGAATTGCTGTACCAGGCCAAAAAGCCTCCCCTTGGGGTTGTCTAGTGGGATCTCTGAGAATCTCTCGAATCTTTTTTCCAAACTCGACATTGGTGATAGCGAGATGTTTGAGTTCATCATCTGGAGAGGGGAAGACATAGGGTACTCTAAGCCTCTCGTTGTCCGGGAGGGGGTTGTCATCAATTTCGATTGGCTTAGTCACGTCTTGGTTGTCTGTGTCTACTGGGCGCCGAGGATTGGAAAGGGCTGTCGTAATATCATAGTCTCTCCCAGGCTTAATCTTTCCTAATGGTACACCAGATCTGTTAGTTTTGCTCTTTCAATAGACTCTGATGGCCGGGGGCCAAGAATGAACATACCAACAGTTTGGAATGGCGTATCTTCTGGAAGAGAGTCGGATTTCTTCCATGCTTTGATTCCATCCCAAAAGTCGTCATCGTCCTCGCCCTCTGATCCCGCTTCTTCTCGCTTCAGTCGGTCAATGATCTTCTCTAACCAAACTTCACCGGCACTCATTCCAGCATATTTCCAAACGGTCTGCTGCCTCAGGATTTCCCATTGTTTTAGCTGCTCATTAAGGTCTAGGGCTCCTTCGTCTCCGTACATCCTTCCCTTTCTCCCATGCCAAAAGGCAATTTGACCGCCTGGGCATTCGATGATCGCAAATTCCGGCAGTGGGCCGACAACTTGTCCCTCTTTGACCTCGACACCATTGATCCGGAGACACCCTCTTTGAAGGTTTGTAGCGAAGTATCTGTACAGTCCTATTTCGTCATATTCTCGATGCTGGCGCCAATCCCAGTCATCCCACGGTAGTAGCTCGCCATCTCTGCCATGACCTTTTGCCATCGGCCATCGTCTTGGAGGCATATCACGCAACATCATTTGCTCATCAGTGACCCACCATGGATCATCTGGCTCCATACTACGAACAGTTTGGAGGGCTTCCAGGCCCTCAATCTGAACCTCCTCTTCGTCGTCGTTTGTGAGTGGTGGCTCGGGAGCCGCATTCGGGTCATGAACACGAACACGGCGGATATCAAGAGGGAAAATATCAGTTGCATGATTTCTTGGTGGAGGCTTACGTTTGTCGAGGTCAACATCGGCATCCATGGATAATGGTTCAGTTGGCAGGTTAAAGACTGTCCCAGTCACGCGGTCCCAGATTTTGCGTTTCCTAAACACACCTCTTTTGTGACGAATGTAAATGTCGACCCACCGAAGAGCCTATCGTGTTGATTGGAAGGTTAGCGATATTTTCAATGATAGGTCGGAAGAATCATATGTATTGTGTTATCTTTGCGAAGAGAAAGGCCGACTTACAGGGAATGGCTCTACAGCACAGTCTACGCCGCCATCGACTTCAAATTCAGTCATCGCCCGGAAGCTGTTGTCTATATTCTCCTCCATCGACGCTCTATTTCTTTGCTCGTCAATTGCATTGATCTCGTCTTTCGTTTCCCCAATTCTTCGCGGTCGCCAAACCGTGTTGTTTGTACGTTCCTCAAGTTTTCTATCATCATCGTACTTCTTGAGCGCTTCAAATCCACCGTTAACCGACTCATCATAGTCAGGGAATTCGGTTGGCCAAACGTCTTTGTCGGCTTCTTCCTCATCCCCGACAGTGGGAGGGACGTCTGGGATCTCGTCCACCAACTCCCACACGGGCACAAGTGCTTGTCTCTTGACCGGAATTTCCTCCATTTCGTCAACTTCGTACTCTTCCCATTCCACCTCAGGACCGCGATCAGGATCCGGTTGTTCTTCCACCCACGGCGCAAAGATGGTGACCAACTTTCCTTCGGGGGTCTTGATTTCGATAGGCTGCCTCGCCGTCTTTTCATATTTAAGTTTTGTTATCCTTACGCCAGTGTCCTCAACTCCCCCTTTGCGTGGGAGTGGATGTTCTCTTTCGAAAATCACCCTTTCAACAGGGTAATCAAACAAGGGAGCCATCTTTGTCGCTTCCTCGTTCATGATAATCTTTTGCCTCTTCTTCTTCGTCTTTCTTCCAGTCGGCCTCTGCTCTTTCCCGTATTCCACCTCCCTCATTTGCGGTGGTTCCGCTGAGCGAACCCACTTTGTTCCTTCCATGGGAATTGGCAATTCGTGTTCGAGGCACACTCTTCCTTCTTCATACACTTTCATATCCTTCGTCGCCTGAGGCGGACCAAGAAACCTCCTCCTTTTCGGCCCCCCTCTCTGGGTCTTAACCCACTCCAACTGCTCTTTCAACCACTCCGCGTTCACACGTCCCTCGATGTAGTAGTTGTTCCAAAGATCGTAAGCGCGTTTCCAGCTCAGCCAGACCTCCGGGTTGGATGCTCCATCTCTGTATATCCCCCCGAAAGCGTCACAGCGCTCTTTGATTTTGGGAAGAGATGACGGATGGATTCCTGGTGCTAATGGTGAGGGAATTCCCCTGGGGTCAACAACGTGAACAGGAAGGAAGGTTCCACCATTTGCGATCGCCAATTTATGACATGCGATCGCCGTGTCGAAGGGGCCAAAGTTGAAAAACTGGATGGGTTTCTTATGCCGTGTCACGGTGTCAGCAGTTTTCTCGCCGTCCTCTCCTTGTATGGCTCTGTCACTCCTAATCTGCTGAATAACGTTGTTCCAGGTGGTATGCCTGATGATTTCTCGGTTCGTGCGTAGCCTTCTGGCAAGTATAAGTTCCTGTTCTCGCAATTCTTCGAATCTCGAGGGGGGCGTCAGCATAGAATCGATGTCCCTAGATTTCGTTGTTGATCCCCTTGAGTTTGAAGGCCGTGACTTCGAAGGCGCCGACTTTGACTGCCTCGAGTTTGAAGACGCCATCTTGAGAATTGGTGACTTTTCAATTGCTCCTTTACTTCTTCTTTCCTGGTCCAGACATCAATTCGTGAAGCTTGAAGAGATTTGAATGTCCGCTTGCGAGGAAGAGCAGAAAGCAAAACAAAGGCAAATGGGGATGGATGCGCGGAATTACGGGTAGTGATGAATGTTTTGTCTGTGTTTACGAGATTTTTGTCCTTCAAAGAATGCGAGGGTGTCGCTCTGGAATGCGACGAGGCTTGATTGGGTCAAATTCCCTTAGTCGTGTGGTTGGAATGCCAGCGTTCTGATTTAGGAATTTGATTGCCGATGAGGCTTGACGCAAACAGGCATGTAATTTCTATTGTTTTCTTTGTGCAGATTACCGAATGTTAGGGATATTTGAGGTTGTTTCTTTTTGAGGATATTCTGATAATTCAAAAGAGTTTCTAAGAATGTGTATCTAGTATAAGTAGGAATATCCTTTTTTAGTAACTTAGTAGCTTTATTAGCTAACGTGTTATTAGTAGAGTTTAGTCTTACTTTTTCTAATATAAGTTCTAATATTAAGGTATTAATATTAGTTTGTTTTATATCCTTTTCTATAGCTTTATACTTTCTTAATATGTGGGGTTTCCGCGACTTATAATCTTTTCATTCTTAAGCGATAAATTGAAGCCCTATAGGTAGATTTCTTGTCTACTGTCTAGTTTGTACGACCAGCAACAGCCCTAAAATTGTAGCCCATTGCTATACGGCTTTGAAGTGACCAGGACCGCCAACCAAATTACGGTGGGTTACTAGGTACCTGTAAAGCCGCCCTAGGTCAGTGCGAAGTAATATACCTTAATCGTCGTCGTCGCTACGCTACCTTGCCGTCGCCAAATGTTATTTTTGTTCTTTTATAAATTAAAAAGCCCATTGCTATACGGCTTTGACATTTTGCTACGCGGCTTTGAAGTGACCAGGACCCCCAGCTATTTTACAATGGGTAGCCAAGTACCCGAAAAGTTGGTTCTTGTATAAAGTAAAATAATTCGATTAACTAACTCGTGACCGTATCAAGTCGTGCACCTCGTCCTCGTATCCTCGCCGTCGCGTATCCTATCTGCGAATACCCTCACTATCGCTATTATGTCTCAATTACACCCTAATAAAAACGGTAAGGCTTCTGTTATTTTGAGTACTCTAGAACCCTCAATATCCGAATAGTTTAATTGAAGCTATAATTTTTAATGTATCATTTTATACAGACTTTACAATAGCAGAACAAGCGAGTCAATAACTATCTATTCAAATCTACGACGTCTGAATAGTACACTGAACTCTTGAGACTACCTAAAAAAAGGATTTCAGTAAGGCTTCTTAGAACTACGCTTTTAAGTTATCCATGAGTTTACCTGCGGTCTTCATTCTCATGGCGCTCTCGCATGGCGAGGAATTATAGCACTCGAAGCAAGGGATGTGGTTTTCACTTTACTATATAATGAGCGATCGAAAGTAGTTCAGTCTTTTTTACAGTAGTAAATGATTAACTCTTCATATGAGGCAATAAGGTGTATCTCGCTTAACCTAAGAGAGGCGAGCATTACTCTGTACACACCAGAGTTATAAAAATATCATTCCGAAGACCTCACGCAAATAAAACAATTATACGGGTAGTTTAGAACAATTGGTACTTTTCAATCCTTATTGTGCTAGGTAAAATAGGACAATTAAATTGCTTGTGTCAGAGTTTTGATATAATGACTTTTGATGGCGTGTACAGAGTAATGCTCGCCTCTCTTACAATCCCGAAAAAAAGACCTTTTGAGAATCTGGGTTTTTATCACTTTCTACACTCAATGATTGCGATACGATGGCTCCTTTATATATCGAGAGTTCGTAGTTTAGAAGAATGTCTGAGATACGGCGAGTAGTGAGTGAGAGGTTGGTATATAATTGGATTCTTATATGGAAGTCTACACGGAGGCCCACACATGCTTGATCATGTATAATAAGTTGAAGACCGCAGTAATTCAATATCGAGAGATCCGGATCGGTGGAAATGAAGAAGGAAATGTGTGTCGGTTTTCTAGAAGTATAATCGAGCGCCCATAGAAGCAAGAAAAGAAGAGAAAGACTAAGGAAGCTACGCATACAAGCTCTTAAAACAGAGATCCTTGTCAACATACCATCTCAACTTCCAGAGGAGTCATGGATATCATTCTACAAAGCATCAATCAAATAAACCATATTCGGAAATTTATTAGCCCAGAAATCAAATCTCTCCCATAAAACAGAAACACAATCATACAACGGTACTTAACTCCACACACTCCCCAAATCCTCCACAAAAAAGCGAAACTCATATTTGGAATTCCACCGGGCCTCACTTCCTACCGAGCCCAGCCGTACAAACCAGGATCAAAAGACCAGCAACAAAAACAGAATCCAAGACGTTATCTCGTTACAGTACGTCAAAACTTGGCACCTCTGTCATGTCACACGCGAGATCAGAAATGAGTTAAAATAGGGTATCGCGTTCGTTGTATTATTATTATTATTTTCTTTTTCTATTTTCCAAAAAGCCCCACGAAGCCTCAAGATTGCGTCCTTCGGCCCCACATTTTTTTACAGGACAGGACAGTAGGTATGCTCATGTAAGGTGTTGGTGTGCTCGTACACCATGTTTGGTGACGGAAGCTCGTGGTCCCGTTTTCCGGTTTTGTAGATGGGCTGTGGAGGGTTGCTGCATCGAGGGTCCCTGGAAGATTGTGAGAAGGTTGAGGGGCAGGTCACGTTCTTATACTGTAGCAAATATGATTCGTGTTTATTGGTTAACCTTAATTGACGAGTGGGAGGGAGGGGCAGTGGATGTCGGATGTTCTTCTCGCCGCATCATAACTATATACATACATTCCATCGAGCTGGATCCGCTGGATCCGGAGGCAATGGAAATTGAGACGTCTACTATACCACGTACACGACACAACCAAAACCAGTACTCTCATTCAATTTGTTACTTGGGAGATTCCTCGTCTCGAGTAACGTTGGAGGACTAAGAAACGACACCGCCGTGCCTTCTGTCCAGGATTAACGCATCAGTGCTTCAACGAGATAAGGAAGGGGTGCTCATATCGTCACTACCGAGACAGATGATAGGATCCTCACCACGGACAGGTTTCGAGAAGATTAGCCTAAGACGTGAATAATACAATACAATACAGCAGTCACACCACGAGCGGGGAGGCACCACAACACACCCTTGACTACCCCGGATTTTCACTGCGCCGGAATCTCCTCCCACGAACCCTGGATCTTGTCTTTGAAATCAGGTACTACACACACACACGAGGTGTGACACCACGATAACGATCTACCAAACTGCTATACAGCACGAGATTAGGAAATCCACCTAACTTCAAACCATGGCCGCCACTGCCGAAGCTGCGACGATGGCGGGATCCAACATCACCAAATCTTCCATCCCTGCTCAGCCCATCGCGGTACCAACTCACGGTGCGGGCGGTTCATTCACCGTCCTCGCTGCCACCATGGTACCCGGACAAGATCCTCTCACCGTCATGAATCTCGTACGGGACATCGATGGCTGGTCGCGCTGGAACAGCTTCTGTCCACATGGCAAGATCACATCACGTAAGGAGAAGGTGAAAGCCCACCCGGGGGAAGAAACCTGGTTGAAAATCGGGGATAAGGTTAAATTCGATGTCTATATGTCAGGTGACGGACTTGTGCCAGGAAAGAAACGGAGTCGCGAGCAGGAGGTTGAGGTTACAGTTATGGAGGAGATGGTGGGCGGTCAAGGGGAGGGGACGGCTGTCGGACCGAGGGTTTGGCAGAGTGAGTATCAGAAGGAGGACGCTAGGAACGGGAGGAAGGGGTGGAGGATTGCTTGGAAGAGTGTGGGGTGGAGTCATTGGCAGATGCATAGTGAGAGGGTTATGGAATTTTATGAGGATGGAAAGGGTGGGACGGAGTACTTGTGTTGGGAGACGTGAGTATTCTTCAATGACCAATGCCAGGGCCAATGCTAACAAGAATGTGAAAATATAGCTTTGGAGGTGTCTTGGGACCTGTTGTTAGAAGAACAGTTGGTGGCCAATTGGTTGATAGATTTGGAGATTATGCCAGTGACGTGAGAGGATTCTTCGAATCTCCTTCTCACTGAATCTGATGGTGACTGCTGCAAAGCATGTTATTGAGAGATGCCTTGGGTCATTGGGGTGCTGATTAACGTTAATTTCTTACGAAGTGCGCCAACTTCTACGCATGAAAAAGCTATCTTGTAGCCTGTAAAACGTATGTGAACTTGATCAAATAATATACTGCATTATGTAATACCCCTCCGCTTAATATGGCTCTCCTTGACTTGGGACAATAAAGCCCACCAGTGGCCTTTGAAGTGACGAGTCCTACCAGACCACAGCTAATACATTGCCCTCGATATCACATCATCTCATGATTCTCAATCCATTTAATGTATTTTATATAAGTTTTGGTATACACAAATATCGGCTAACAAATGAGCAATAAGTAAACAAACTAGTAGGAAAAACATAATCATCAAGGTATTCCCATCCCAGACCCCCAATCCATCCCTCAAACAATCGTATGTTCAGATCCCCAGCAGGGGAGAAGGAAAGAGAAAGCTATGTACAGCACAAAATAAAACCACCATCCCATTTTTGAACAACCATTACCAGCCGGATATCATAAGAAAATCAAAAAGAATGGCCCAGTCCCTGTATTTCATAACATTCATCAAAAATTGGAAACCCCAATTCCATTACCAACCCCCCTTCCACATTTGTCGAACCCCCAACAACTCCAAAGAACCTGTCACTATTTCTTTCTTCTCTCCCAAGATTGGTCGCGAAACCGATATGCCTTTTCTCAAAGAGCCAAACCCGTCCCATCGCCCGTCCATCGATACAGAGCAAGAACTTCCCGCCTCTTCAGTTGCTGCTCCCCAAAGTCCTCTGGAACCCGTCCACGAACTTGAGCGAGAGCAGAGCGCATTACTTTGCGGAAGTTACGTTGATACTCTGTGTTCAAAGTAGCGACGCAAGCTTCGTGTGCACGCACTATTGTCTCACATGCCTTGACGACGCTGGGAGATGCTTCTATCTGTTGTCGAATCAGTATTTGTTACATAAGGGACCTTGTTATTGCTCTGCACACCCCTCTTAGGAATAGAATTGTGCCAGAAAGGCTCGTACTATTGCAAAAATTATGCGAACATTTAAGAATAATCGACTTGATTATTTCTTTAATGACCCACATATCTTGGGATAATCGAGTTTCTTGTACTATTCTTTTGGCATAATGACCCTTGAGAATGTGTGCAGAGTAATGACCAGGTATCTTACGAAATGAAGTGAGAATTAGACTTACTTGTAGCTTGTCCGCGATCAACAGGAGTAGGAAGCTTCCCTGCAACAGATACACGCCAAAGAAAAAAGGCATGAACTCCAGACCTGGATCGTACTCGAGTATGTTGTTGATTGCTTCCGCCGCGCTTACCGCATGTCCAGTAGCGTTGATGAAGCTTTGTGAGGAGATCCAGAGATCGTTGTCATCAAGTAGTGATATTGGATCCCATTTTCCTGTAAGAAGAATATGAAGAACATGCATCACATGTGTTCCGTAAGCAACTACAATACGAGTTTGAATTTCCGTTTCAGAAACATGTGCCGATGAAGCGGTGTGGACTGAATGAACGGAATGCACGGAAGGAGTCCCGACGTCGTTATGATCAGGCTTCATCGTCGTCGAAACTCCTTCCATATTGTCAGTCTGTTCCTCTGATTGAGGACCAAGATGGCGGATTTCAAAATCTTTGAGACTTTGACCGTAGGCGTCTAATTGTCGCGCAATTTCGCTGGCGTAGTCATCCCATTCCTGGGCAGATCGAAAGCCGATGCCGAATCGTGGGTGGTTTTTGGCGTGATAGAGATCGACGATCTCTCCGAGGATGGTCATTAGGGGTAAGAAGTATCCGAATATGCTATGTCCCGTACACTCAAAGTTAGGTCCTCTCCTTCTAATCCGTGGTGTACCACTCGGGGAAGTAATATGAATGCTTGAATCACCAGTGTAGAATTCTCCAGCCTGCCACAACGTGTCGTCCATTGGCTGGAGAAGGCCGTCGCACTCAATATCCAACAGGAAGAGAGGTCTGTTGTAACAGAGTGCTAGGTGCCTGTCCACTGTGTACACCAGCCACCATATCCTCCTCCTCTCCTCGCGTTCTTCCTCGTTCACCGTTGCAGCGTTAGTAGGGCCATGCTCATCTGCTTCTCCATCCGCGTCAACATCTTCACCCCCTTCGCCTCCTTGCTGCGAGGCTTCCGGGTTTGTGGGCAATTCTCTACCAAGTTTTAATTCTCGGGCCAAAGACCAGGCAGCGTTCCACCATCTCAAGCTTGCCCCTTTGTATTCACTTGCTGACACCACAGTTGCAAGGTGGATGTATGTAACCACATCATCCAATGTACCGGCAGCACCAAAGGCACTACTATCTCCATCCAGACCATTAGACTCCACAGAGCCAGGCATGGCAACACCCAGGCCACCCAAAGCGACCCCGTTGACAACGGTATTTGAGAAGTTTGGCGAAGAGTCTCCGGCAGATGGACCATGGATCAATGGTTTGAGCAAGCCAACGGTGAGCTCGAGTAGACGTTGACATACTCGTGCACGTGAAGAAGGAGGAGCTGTCAAGAAAGCAGCATCGCTAGTCTGTGCCACAACCCACAGCATACTAGCCAGCAAAGCCGGAGTGCAATCCCTGGGCTTGCTGGGATGGAGAATAGAGTGTTTTCGGAAGACGTATCCGAGAACGTATGGTGATGTGGGGTGCATCATAGCTGATGACGAGCTTGCAAAGTAGAGATCCAGTAGATCACATGCCAGGGATAAAGGAATGATGCTTCCCAGATGTGGGACGAGAGGCTCCAATACGGGGTAGCGAAGGGTGGTGCTGTAGTTCTGCGTCACGTGTTGCTGGTATTGTGTAGAGGGAGATGGCAAAGACATCCAACCTCCTGGTGACGCCGCATCCGACCCCATGGGGAACCCGGGCAGAGGACTATCGCCTAAACGAAAGGCAGCCGGAGTATTGGCCGGATAATGAGTCGGGCTTTGGGTTTGAATGGCATAGGGGAGATCTGTGTAACCGGGTAAAGAACCTTGCCCGGCATTGAAGTTCTGATGGCTACCATTGCCATTCATTATGTGGGAGTTCAATCCACCAGCGTGGTATCCACGCATGCTAGAATAGCCGGTCATATTCAGGGACGCGGGGCTTTCGATTTGATCCGCTTCTGCGCGACTTGACATGTGAGGCTGATGTCCGTTTTGGATTTCTGTGAGGCTCTCGAGACTCCCAGCACGCAACCTTCCCTTGATAGTCTCTCTCGTGGACCCATTTTCAAGCCCAGTTGTATTGAGACTGAGGGATCTCTGTGTTGGCGGTCTCTTGAACTCGTTGTTGCTGTCATTCTTTGCAGAGCCTCCGCTCTCATTCCGAGATTCCGTAGGTGATCGCTCATCAGACGACTGCCCGGTAGGCGACTTTTGGCCATTAGCAGCCGCCGCAGCTGCTTGTTGCGCGAGGTCTTTGCGAGATGCTTTTCCTCTCTTCTTTCGTTCCCGAATGTATTCACAGCCCAGACCAAACTCTAGGATGTGTTAGCAGATTCGAAGAGGGTTTCATGCAAGGCTAAGAGAACTTGCCAACACAGTGTGCACATGGCGCTTGCCCATCACATTTTGTCCGAAGCTGGTTGCACTGATCGCAAGCTCGGCTTATTCTTCTTCTGATTGGTCCCGAGGCACCATTGCCATTTGACCTCCCATTGATAGCACCTGGCCCGTAAGGATGTTGGCGGTGCTTGGAATTGTGACCTCGGTGGACCTGGGAATTTTGGTGGACGTCGACGTGCTGTTGAAGTTGCTGGAGTGCGTATTGTGAACCGTGTGCAAGTGTATCTAAGCCAGTATGCATATGATTGGAAGGAACATGGCCACTGGATAACATGCCGCTCGACGGCAAGGCGTTGTAGGCCGAGAAACGGTGGAGTGGGTTAGAAAGCATATTGAATGTATTATCTGATAAAACACTCTTTTGGCGAAGTTGAATGAACAGTTGAAAGGTGGGGAAGGTGGTGTTATAAAAGAAGTGGGAAGGCGTCTTAGCTAGCCTTGTGAGAAGACGTGCCGTCGGGGCATCTATAAAAGATCTGCTTCACAAAGTCCGGGGTAATGAACCTGCCCTTGCTGATTGCTCCTGGTCTCCTTGATTATCAGCAGGACCCTTTGTGAGAGGCAAGTGTGGAGAGCAGCGGAAGGTCAGAACTGAGGACGACGCCACAGGTGACAAGACAATCAATTCAAATGGCGGGGTTTGCAATATGGAATCTGCATTGACGAGGAAAAAGAGGGCATGCTCTGAGGTTTATTGCACTCGAGTGTGGAGAGAACCTGGGGGAGATAGATAGCTGCCCAGCGTGGTCTGGTAACTTAATAACGTCGTCAGGCATGCTGGCTTGCGGAGGAGAGCACTAGGTTGGCAATTGGACAAGGACGTGGGTACTCTCGGTTTGGCGATTTAGGGCCATTTCCTCATTCTTGGCGAAGAGTTTGGGTTGACAAAATGACTAGGTTGGGGAACGATCCATGGGAACATGGGGAATGGTGGAGGGTGGAGGGTGGAGGTAGGGAGGGAGGGGAGGGGAGGGGAGGGGAGGGAAGGGGAGGGATGTACGAGTAGCGAGGGCACACTGGTGCTGTGACAGGAGTCTGGCAAGAGTTCGCTAGACCAGACAATGAGAGTCCACGGCGGGTTGCCTCCGCGAAAGACGTTCCTCGGCCGTGCTGTTTCCGCAATAGGAGACAGCTCCAGCTCTGAAGCTGCGTCAGGCCAGGAGGAGGAGCACATTTCGAAAGCAGAAGCCAGCAACGATCTCACTTCCCAGTTGCTTGCATTGGCCTCTCTCTCCGTACCGATCCCGGCAACACAGCAAAGCACAGCACAGCACAGCACAGCGCGCTAAATGCTTAACTGCGCGCGCCAGGATGAATGGATGAATGAGAGTGCGCCAAACGGGCCATGAGTCCATGACTTTGGTGATGGCCGGCGCTGCTCAATGCTCCTCCTGCTGCTCCTCCTGCTGGCCCCTGGACCATGATCAGGGCCGTGAGAACCGTGGGAGCTTCTGTGTGGTGGTGTATACCAAAAGTGTTGTTTTGCTGACAGACTCGTCTTGATAATGGTGTACTGGTGCAACCACCTCCCTTCGGTGATAGGACTACTATGAGCATCAACGTCCATCTCGACGCATACCAGCCGTCCAATCAGGCCCTTGTTTTCCGAGGGGATGGCAGTGAGTGGCAGTAGAAGTGGATGCGCCGGTCATGATGCATCGCAGACTGGCTTCAATGGCGGGAGGCTCGCTGCCGGTGCCTCCAATTAAGGTGTGGTGTGTGTGGAGGTGGATCCATTATTGCGAGGTGATGGGATGGGGTTGCTGGGGTTATGGCTGTGGGTATGGATATGAGAAGAAAACGGTCCGCCTAACCCCTATCAGGAAGTTCCCAGGGGACTACTGGTGCTATGAAAAGGGGCCTCGCTCGTCTCGGCTCTGCTAAGCTGGCTTGGGAAGTATACAGTGCTTGTTGGGCCAATGCCGATAAGCTTCTTTTGTCTTGACTTGCTTGTCTCGCCCAGAGCAAATCAGAGCCCGCTGGGCCTGCCAGAGGTATGAGGGTTGTGTTGTGCTGACTGACCTGACCGGCCAGGTTGGAGTCGCTTGAGAGCCGCTGTCACGATGGTGTGGTGTGGTGTTAAGTGTGCGATCGCTAGCTAACCCCCAGTCTATGGCGCCCACAGCGCCCATAGTTGACGTTGCGCAAACCGAGCCGAAGCCCCCTCTGCCCCCTCCTTCCCCCGCGCGAACTTCGAGTCCACCAGTCCACTCCCCCAGGAAATCCATCTTCCGCACTTACGAAGTACGAAGTAGAAGTAAAAGTCTGTCACATCGGCCCACCGGCAATCCCCCCCAAATCCAAATGTAACGGTCAACAACTCCGTCCCCGTGCTGTACCTGATACGCCAACGGAGATACGACCTGCCATCCTGCACTCCAAGTGTCCTGAACTCCTGAACTCCTGGATTCGGTCCCTCCAATCCATTTGTATATCTGGCAACCACTCGACTAAGCGAATGGCGAATGAGCGAGGAACGGACAGCAGTAGCCTTACAAGCTTGTGATGGGCTCTTCTCCTTGTCAGACCGTGGGGCAGTCCGAGTACGCTAACCTTCGAGTACTCATTCCACCCCCATTTTCGGGGAAAGCCAGGACAAGTGCCAGTCGTTGACTTCGACAATTCTTGCGCCAATCACAGCATTCATGAACCGCTTTAATGGATTATGATGAGAGTCCTCCGCAATCTCAATATGAAGCTTTGGTGTTATAAGAACTCCCTTGATCCTTCTTCTTAATTGCTCCCTCGTCCCCGAAGGAGGGATGAGCAGCACCGTTGTGACATAGCGCTGTCGCTCAGCATCAGCACTGCCGCCTCTGCCTGGGGCAGGCCACGACATATGTGTCGTGCATGTCATCCAAAAAGAGACCTGAAAAGAGATAGTCCTCGATTCTGGGGCTCTAGGAGCCGTAGCCAGGGTTCTCCCCCGCGCCACAACCCTCGACGGAATACGATAAACGGTCCGATCTTCCCCATTGTGTCTGCGACCCCAATCACAAACCTGGCGGAATGATGAGCTTCCTCCCCATGCCAAAAAATCTTTAGTGTACGGAATAGAAGGATCGTGTAATTGCTCAACCACCGTCAGGCGTCCAGAATCGATATAATATAGTAGCTATGATGATACCAAATACTTGATTAATTTCCAAGTTGTGGCAATCCTGCGCGGGGTACACGAGAAATGAGCAAAGGGTATGCTGTTACTCAAATTACCCCAGATCTTTCCTCTCGAGGCTTTCTCCGAGACGCTCCGCTGCAATATCATACCCGTCTAAGAACGTGGAGATATGAAAACACTATACAGGTGCAGTAGTGGAGTGTGGAGGTCGTGCCCTGGCCAGGAACCACGACGATCTGATCGAGGCAGTTGCTGCATCTTCGAGAAGGATGTCAATCGTGAAACACCGAAACCACCATATAAAACCACCCACGATTGCCGTTTCGCGGGGAAACAGGGGATCTGTCAGGTGGCAGGCCAAATCTTTTAGTGTGAGCTTGTCGACGGCAATGATCGCTAGTAGGCATTTCGGCCCCTCTTTAGTGCCATTTATGCACCTCTCGTAAACCGAAAAGGATATCTCAATATGGAGCCGTATCCCGCCACGATGTTCTCCTTCAGATGCCCGACAATCTTCGAATGTGACCCTCAGAGAAGAGACTGTGACTGGCGTGCCTGGAATCTAAACATGCATCTTTACTGATACTTGGGTCGAACCAAAGCCAAGGCCTTATGACAGGCATTCCCCAGATATCTATAATATATGAACGGGGGCGCTTTTGCTTTTGGGGCGATCAAGTTGGGGTAATTATGGAGAAACGCTCCCGACCTCCCGTGCTTTGGTGGCCGCGGGCCTCATTAGACGACGAGCGTATTCAGGTCATCAGATACGACCAACAACTTCCTCTCTGATTCGGAATACTCTGAGCCAGAAATCTTTCGACACACAAACAAGACAGAACCTCCGGGGGAACGGCATGACGAATGTATAGATTGTTTAGATATTGGTTGGGGCGAAAGGGAGATAATGGTGACATTCAAAACTGGGACTGTATCCTGGTTGCAGGGAAGTTGTGTACCTCACTAAAGGAGCTCCAGGTGGGACGCAAAGTATTCCTAGGAGGCGTAAAAAAACACGGCTCGAAGAAGTCCGCAGATGGCAGCAAAATGTGGACATTCCTTTAGTGTCTTCATATGCCAAAGAGACTTCTGGGTGCTATGTTACCTGTTGAAAAGCTTCAGCGAGGCCACCTAGGTTACTCGTATCGCGTGACACATGTGAATGCCGTTATAGATTGTTGGCAAATGAAAAGTGTTGATTACCATACCCTCCTGCCTGTTTTGTGGACTGTCCTTTGTCTCCTTCAAGCAACAAACCAAACGATACACTCATCTTGTTGCATCGAGGCCTCAGTGTTCTCCTGCTCCAGAATTTGCGTCTCACGGTGCTGAAATTTACATACTGGTACTGGATAATCCCGCGCTTTGGACGTAATGTTGGTTGATGACTTTTCCAACTTGCTTTGATACCCAGGCCCCCACATGCGGCATAGATAGATACAGATTGCGATTTGAAAGAGGCAACCTCCGGAGCAGGTCCACTGCAAGTACCGAGCGCTCGCTTTCGTGGTCCGCTGCGGAGAGAGCCCCCAAGTAGCAACAACCTATGAACGAAGCACGAGCAATCGATAACGCCCTTCCCAGCTTATCGATGTCGAGCTTCCTATAAAATCCTCAATGAGATCTTGAGGCGCTTTCGTGCTTTTACATGACTTGCTACTACACACAACGTTCCAAATCGAGTCATCCACCGGTACGCTGTGTCACCATAAGCTGAACAACTAGGAACTGGGAGAAACACGACATGTTGAAGGGCTGGGATGCGACTCAGATGGCTCAGCTCGGCTAGCGATGGACGCCTTGATGAGAAGAGATTCTGCACGATGCTGATAATGAGGGACAAAGATGGAAATCATACATGCCACAACGGAACGTCCTAGAATTTCATCCAGTGGTACTAGTAATGGGGTGATGTACTTGATAGGTCATCGGAGGGGACCCTCCACCAAATCCCACCGCAGTTATTTACTCCTAGTCCCTTACCCAACAAGAATCAGGATCTTGAGGGTGACAACTGGGTAGGTATTTTGGGAGGGAGGGATCTGGGGTTTGTTGGATATTGAATTGGATACTGGTGGGTAGGCGTAACTGTCGTGTTCAAGGAACCGGACGCCGCGAGCATCTGATGATCTTTTTGGGAAAAAGCCAAACTAGAATTCCAAATCGAGAAATTGATAAATGTGCGCTGGACGAGTTGCAACTCCAAACGAGAAGAAGTAAAGTACTTTGTGGTATATAGACGGGAGATAACGCATTCTTGGAGAACGGGTTGAACAGAGCAGGGAGGTATCGCCGATACTAAAATGTTCCCATCTCACGCCACTTGACAACTGGACTTGAGACTATGATCAAAGCCATCTTTGAGGCTTGGACGATGTTCGTACAATGGGTCCAATGGACTTGTCAGATACAAACGGTACCAACTACCAACAAAACCAGGACTACTGGCTCATGTGTAACCCAAAAAAGACCAATGGTCAACAACTCAACGCGACTTGTCAAGCTAATACTTGGACATTCCAACAGTAAAACACGCGTCTGTGAGACTTCTCACAATTATGCTGGGTTGGTCGGTCCCACGTACAAATAGAAGCATCTCACTTATATACAAGGGATGAACAAGATTGTTGTTAAGGACTCTGAAGATGGTCGCGATCGAGATCGCGCAGGGAAGTTTCGTAAGTTGAGGATATATACATTCAGCAAGGTGTTACGCCGGCAGTTGAGGGGTAGATGCCTACAAGAGTCGCCGGCACGTGATGAGGCAGCACATTTTCGACAGGAATCTCTCTATATGTTCATGCGCAATTTAGATTTTTTATACAATCCAGGCGACTCATTAGAGATTTTCTTCAGACTGCCACGTAACGACGTCGAGGAATGACTATTCACGTGATATCAATTTCATGTGACAGTCCGAGTATTGCTCACTACACATCCCTGCAATACTAGAGTATTGACGTAGTCAATAATGGTTCTGACCGCAAACTTGAGTAGGTACAAATGATACTTGCCTCCCGAACTATCAAATGTTTTCACCCGCTAGCCTTATACTGTTAATCTTTTGCATTCTTCGGTAAAGTTAAACAAAACAACACCGAAACTCCGCCCATAAGCGTCTTGGAGACCCGCGAGTCTGTACCAACGAGAAGACCAGAATCTTCATGTAGAGAAACTTCAATACATGGATCCTCGACATGGGGATCCCCTCCTGGGTCCCGATTTTTGGGGGAGGGGGGGGGGGGGGGTATTTAAGGATAAGCTCCTCGATATAAAAAAATCCTTACTTGTATCCTTAGTAGCGCTAGTTTACTATTACCCATGTGAATTCCTGACATTTCTTACTTAGTATAAAAGTAGGACTACACGTAAAGTAAGGATTATTAGTTCAATAAGTATTACTAAGTACTAAATAGTACTTTATACTGCTGTCTCTTTATATACACGACCTTGTCGGCGCCTACGCCAAGAACCTTGCCGTAAGGATAGTTTCGCTTATATCCTTAAACATTCGCCCCTGAGCATATCCTTGTATCAAGGGTTTCCTGCTAACTCCGAAAAGCCACACAATCTAAGAGCTTTAATGGCTTGTAGGTGGGGTAATGTGATATCATACGTGTAATTGCTTAATAGAGATACGTTCTGCGGGGTTGCATTTGTAATCCCCAAAGACGTAGATATACCTTCGCTTTCCCTTCTTTCCTCTCCCCAGATATTCAATCGTATTTTATCCTCTACCTTTATCAGAAATCCTCATCATGTCCATTCCAAAAACTACAAAAGCTTGGGTTGTTGAAACCGGAGATAGCTTCGACGCTTTGAAATTCAAGGAAGAACCTATCCGAGAACTGGGTGACACAGAAGTCTTGGTTAAATTTCACTTTGCGTCTTTGAACTACCGCGATCTTATCATCCCAAAAGGTCAGTTGGATGACATAAATGCTCTTTGAAGGACTCTTTTCGAACTTGGGTTTTTTTCTGCCCCGCTATTTTGAAGTGGGGTAGTGGCAAATGACCAAGACCTTCCACCGAGAAATAACAGTAGTTCAGCGATGACCACAGATTCGCAAAATTACGAAGTACTACCTGCACCAGGAGAAAACTAACATCTTCACAGGCCTTTACCCTTTTCCATACAAACCAGATGTAGTACCCGGTTCAGATGGAGCAGGAGATGTCGTTGCTGTCGGAAAGAAAGTCGATCGATTCCAAGTCGGTGCCAAAGTCGTAACTCTTTTCAACCAAAAACATCTGGCTGGCCCCGTAACACTCAAAGCAGCCATGTCAGGCCTAGGAGGCGCAATTGATGGTACCCTTAGCCAATACGGAATTTTCAACGAAGAAGGTCTCGTGGATATGCCCACCACCTTGAGCTACCAAGAAGCATCATCGCTTTCTTGTGCGGCACTTACGGCTTGGAACGGTCTCTATGGTCTCAAGCCTTTGCTTCCAGGTCAGACTGTATTAACGCAAGGAACTGGTGGTGTGAGTATCTTCGCACTTCAATTCGCTAAAGCAGCTGGTGCAAAGGTCATTGCCACCACTTCCTCTGCCAAGAAGGCCGAACTTCTCAAGAAGCTTGGTGCTGACCATGTTATAAATTACAAAGAGGAGCCTGAATGGGGTGCTAAGGCGAAATCTTTGACTCGTAACGGAGAGGGCGTCGACCATATTCTTGAAGTCGCCGGACCTACATCCATGGTTCAGAATTTCGAGGCCATCAAGATGGAGGGCGTAATCTCCATCATTGGTATGCTTGGTGGTGGGACCGACAAACAACCCAGTTTCTTGGAATGCTTGAAGCATGGTTGTAACGTTCGAGGTATCCTGGTCGGAAGTCGCGTTCAATTCGAGGATATGGTGGGTTTTGTTGCTATCTTTTGGCCGACACTTCTGACTTTTCAATAGAACCGTGTTATTGACGAGTGCAATATCAAACCTGTAATTGATGAGAAGATCTTCAAACTTGAAGAACTCAAGGAGTAAGTCGGAAGAATCACCATATACTATTAAAAGCAAATACTAATCCTATCGACAGGGCATATCAATATATGTGGGACCAAAAGCACTTTGGAAAGTTGACTATTAAAATCGAGTAAATAATTTGGCATAGTGACTTATCACCTCATCATATCAAAATATAATGATACAATATGAACCCCAAGAGCTAAGCCATTAGCAAACTAGACTTTTTACCTACTGATATACTTGTGGAATGCTTGAGATCATTATATCACGTACACCCTCACCGAACTCGGTTTTCCTAACGTTTCTAGAACATTCAACACACATCATTGCTAAATACCTTATAACATAAGATCTGAAACCCCCAAATAGATAAAAAAGAAGATTATATGTAGAACAAATTTAAACAAATTTGAAAGATATTTGGTGCAATGTTACAACTATTTATCAATCATAATACAGACCAAAGTTCCTGATCGTCTCTCTAGGTTGACCTATACCAACATTACAAACGATCAAGATCATTTCAAGGAGCGAAACGAATACGCACGGATGTTATACCAACAATACCCAAAAATCAATACCTCCGAAAACGACTCACTTCTAATAAGACGTGAAATGAACTGATCCCTTGTGGCGTACCTCGCTCCGATAAGAAAAATAAACAAAACATGGAGAGCGAGAAGCATTCCTAAGGACAGAGCTTGCAAAGTTTGCTCAGCTGGTATCGGATCGTAAGATAAGCGAGATGCACCCGATCATCCTCTCGAGGTTTTTTCCTGGCGGTCTCGGATAGTTAAGAAGTCCTCGATTTTTTCTCAATGTATTTCTAGTTAGAAATCTAAATATATTAGATATTTACGCTCCCTCCCGCCACTGAGTGTAAAGATGTGACACCTCAGGTGTCGCGACTCGAAATCTCGGGTACTTCTGATGTGATCAAAAAGACGATTAGATCTAGCTCTAGCATTAAACAGTTGCGGCTCGTATATTGAGGTATCAATCTTGCAGCAGAGTACCACCTACTTCCACGCATACACAAAACTCCCCTCAAAATCCCAGAATCCCACCAGACCAGAACTCCATCGCTACATCTGCATAGTAAAAAGAACGTATCCAACGCATTTCGATGCAGCAAATATGATACCCAAAGGAAAAGCAAAATCAAGGGTAGTTCCAATCGCTATCCCCAAATCCCTCAGTTCCCTGATTATTACCACTGCCCATAAAGAATCCCGATCCCGCCGCCGGCGAAGGCGCATTCATGCCATCTGGGTTCACACCCATCCAATTATCAAATCCAAGCACCAGACTGGCTTGATCTCGAAGCCACCAATCCTGACTTTCTACCAATGCTTCGACACCACCGAACAGCGTACTTGGACTGACTTGGCGAGGCATGCGAGATGACTCGGTGGAGGTAGTGATTCCAGAACTGCTGCGGGGTATATTGCTATCCGGAGTCAGTGCCGAATGTGTAGTGGACGTTGAGGGATTGTTGTAGCGTGGAGGATATGGCACGGAAGACATAGTTGTGTCGAAGGTTGTGTCGAAGGGAGTATTCTCGGATCCAACGTTGTTTACCACGGCTTCCATATTAGATATAGGAGTTTGTACTATCGTGCTTGGGACACTCAATGGGTTTGGTTGCATGCCACTTATAATCGACACGCCAGATTCTGGAAGATAACTGTACATGCTCTGTTTAAGTTGATTTTGAGAGCGCACCGAATTTGCATTTTGCTGCTGGATCGGTTTTGGTTGAGATACTGGCGGTGAAGGAGCAGAGGATGTAATCTCCTGTTTCGGAGATGGTACATCCGCTGTACTGAAATACCCGTATTTTGCATCTGTTCGAGTGAGAACTGCGGCAGCTTCTTCTGGTAGATCAATCTTCCATTTTCTGGCAAGGACGCTGAGTATGCTTAATGTCCGTCGAGAGCACAACCAATCTTCTGCTATCTCCTCGAGATGTTTAACGCCGTGGACGATATCTCTCTTAGCGGTCTTTTCGGGAAGATTGAGTAAATGGATAGTACATGCCGAATGTACTATGTAGACGGCAATGTTACAAATTTGTCGCAATCCATACGTCTTTTTGTATAGACGCATAATCTTTGAGACAGATCCTGCAGCTTGTGTACATAGCTTTCGCGGAGATACATGAGGGGGAAGAGGTGAGGTGTTGGGATTGTACTTGAGAAAAGGACGGAAAAGATGAATGTATAACAAGTGAAAGAACATGCTATTCTTCAGTTAGTGGTTGTAATCTACGAAAGGAGACAATACTCACTGCATGAGCAGAACATTTGGTAACTGCCCATCCTTTGGCTCTAACTCCTTAGGGAGTTCCCTTCGCCATGCTTCTAGACGCGTTTGTAACTCACTTAACTTTTTCAACTCCTGAGACCTTCCGACTGATTTTTCAAGCTGTTGCGGATGGTAAAAGAATATTAAAAGGTCACTACTGATCTCACAAAGACTTGAGATTTGTAGAGCAACTGTCCTTGTCCGCGCTGGCTGTTTGTTGGCTTGTGAGACACCACTGTCTGTATATGGGGACCAAATATCAGCGTCCTCGTCTGGAAAGACATCATACTTCGGTACTGTGATATTGGCCGCAGGGAGTTGAGGTAATCTTCCTAGGTAGTTTGACCAACATTTGTCAAATAGGAAGCACCCCCAAAATGTTACTCTTCGAGCATCAATCTCTTGTTCATCCATGCTTTCCTTGTTATTTGTCATACCCCCGGAATCTAAGTTCAAGCCCATGTCTTGTGCCATTCTAAAACCCATTCCACTATATACCCAACCCTTTGCCTCTCGCCCACACCCAGCTTCTCGAACAGACATAAGACAAAGAGCTTGAACTGTGGTTAACCTAGGTTTCTCATATTCATCATTTTCCACGATGAGCCTCTTCGCTTCTGCAAAGAATGCATCGCCCTTTGTGGTAGGGTCGACTGGAATCGCGCATCCTTTAGGCGAATTTGAGAAATGGCAACCAAGTGCCAGCATTGCATTTACTAAGAGGCTAGAACAATAGATAGTTCGCTTTGGATTACCCACCGGCTTTCCCAACAGAAAATCTCTGTAGAAAAGAGCTGTTGAAGATGTCAAAGTCAGCAAGGGACTTAAGCGTGTTTGACGTTGGAAAAGGTACGAATTGTACCTACATTTTGACAAGGTGGTAAAGTAGGGGTAATGCCACGTGAAATACATATTTATCAGATGAACAATGACCTCTGTGTCAGTGGTTACAGTAGTCCAACTCGTCAAAGGGTCCTCTTGTTGTGTGTATGCTTCTGAACCGGGCGCGTAATCGTCATCGTCGGTTGGGTCGAGGTATATCAAGTTGGACGTGCCTCCAAGAAATCGTACTGAACCACCTTCCAGTCGCAACTCACCCATTTTACCCGACAGTTCGGTCTCGAAGGTTGGGAGTTTTGAAGTTGTGTCCAAGGCATTTTCATCCAACTCATCCTCCTCCTCATCCAAACCTTGCTCTTGCCGCAGTATATTGTCCGCCACATCATCGAGACTCTCACACGTTCGTATCTGTCGTATCAAAGCTGGTACATCATCTTCCGCCGCATTCAAGATAGCTTGGACAAGTGTCTGCAGCGTCGAATTACGCGTCTTTAAACTATCTATCTTCTCTTTGTATACGCCTTTTCTCCGATGGTCGCTGTTGGGGTCGTAGACGCATTCTGGGTAATCCGACGTCAGTTTTAAGGAGTTACTTTGGAGACTTCATTATACTATTTCTGAAGAGGACTCACCAGTCCCATACACGCTCGAACACGCAGCGCAACTGGGTGTATTCCCATCACATTTCGATTTTCGTTTCCGGCAGGCGATACAGGCAGTACTCACGCAGCGTCTCTTTATTGCAGCGTCCTCCCTACTGCTTCTCGATTTCTTCTTCGCTGGAGTTCCATTGACTGGAGTAGAGTTTTCTCCACGGTCTCCGTCTCCATGTTGTACATACTGCAGGCCCCCCTCTCTGACGACCGGCATGATAAGGGTGGGGCACTGTAAAGAACTGTAGAGCTGCTGACTCGGGACCTTGGACGGGATCTGATACCAATCACCGTAAGCTGCAATTCCCAATTCGTGAATTCTAGCTCGGGATATAAGGTTATGTGACAGCGAGTGGTGAAGGTATCTTCATCGGGCAAATCGCAATGCGTGGGGCATTGATGGGTATGGGTCAGCAATAGAGTAGTGGACGGCAGATGACAGAATGGGACCGTCAGCCCGGTAAGCTAGGGAATGCGCTATGAGCTTAAATGTCCTTGATATTTTGGTTCAGCTTCAAGATTCCAGGAGACGGGTTTGAATTTGGGTTGTTTTAAGGCATGTGTTTCCCCAGACGGAGGACTAAAGAGTGCAGAATGATCTCCCGGTGGGGTGACGATAGCTGAAGAAAAAACAAATGTGAACGGAGTCGGCTAGTTATCTCCATCCAGTAAGAAAGAAGGACCTGATAGATAAGGAGCTCCCAACTATTTTTTGCTGTCGACTGCTTTTCAAGATATTCACTATTACAAAGTCACAGCGGCAGTACTTTGAGACTACTGTTCTCCACGATGCAAAACATTTCGAGAGATTATGGAAATCGAACCCGTTTCGTTGATACACTACTCGTACCCTCTTTGAGAAGTTGCCTGTGACAATAAGACTTCCGAAATTCAATCGACCACTATTAAATCGATGGCAAGATGAAGTTTTCTTTTCTTTTTGCTTCTTGCAGCTTCTTTGCGGGTCTTATTTCGAAAGAACTGTTATCTTGAGCCTGGAATTTAAAGATCCGGATTACTGAGCATCATTTGGACATTTCATTGCCAAGAAGAAATAAGCATCATGATGTCCATTACTGGGATGTTGCCGGGTGAAGCTTAAACAAATGACGTTATCACACCTCAATTTTATAGGGCTCGAGAGGGGGGTGTTGAAAGCTTGTCTTGAAGGCAATTTTGACCCTACCCCTAATAATGAACTCCTCACTTCTCTGAGTTCAGAGGAGTTCCTTCGAAATTAAACATGTCAAATGCATCTCCCAATGTCCTCTCTCAAGCTGCTGAAGAGACATGCTCCCTAGCATTTCTGATCCGATCTAGCGCCGCGCCGGCATTTCTTGTGCTCGGCACCGAGTTAGTCGGAGTTATCCTTTTGGGCTTACTACAGTATCCCCTAACGCCGCTATTTTTTCTACTACTTGAATCCATATACGGACCTCAAATTCAATTTGCCTTGTAAAACAGTCTCACAGCTATAGCTAGAGGGTGCGTATATAGTAGCTTTAGTTATGTTTGAAGGTTGTATAAGTTTTGATAGTAGAAACAACTTTGGCGTTAGGGAATGCTTCAGATATATGAACTCGACGAGTAGGTAATTAATTCCATGATCGTCACGGAAGTATCGAAGCGAATCAACTTGCGCCAAGTGGGTGTCCAATAATTAGGTTGGGCTTCTGTGGTTCCAAGTGGAGTAGACGGTATGTCGGCACCAGCAAAGTACCCACCTGACTCTTTAACTCCTATCTCCTTCTCCCCTTTTGGCAGGTATTTCTAGAGCTGGTATTTTAATACATAATTTTGCCTTCTCATCATTTGAGGAATTGTTTGAATTTTCGCTTATATCATTGAGCAATTCACTATAACTCGCGTAAAAATTCAATTTACATTTCCCGATTTCCAAGTAAGCTTGGACAAAACAAATCCAACCTCGCTTTTTCTAAATTTTCACACAAGGTTCCCTTTCTACACTTTGAAGAATCTCCACCAATTGGAAACAAAATACTGTATACCTGCGACACGATTGAAGATAAAAGATCCGGAGAAAGTGATCATACCCCGATGGCGGATAGCAGCAAAGTACCTGGACTCTCGCGACTGGTATCAAGAACACATCTTGACGATTACTCACACTATGGTGCTCATGCGAATACTAGAGATGCCGATGCGTCAAACGAAGCAAGCAGCATTGGGTCAAATTTGTCAAATGAAAAGAGGTCAAATGTAGATGAAGATTTAGGTCATGAAACCATGCCAGATATTGAAGACGAGGGTGGAAATGAAAGGAGTAGAGACGTCGAATCTGGTCTGAAACTGGAGATGGCAGAATCGAAGCGAAGTGTACGCGACCCCAGCCTCATTACTTGGGATGGACCCGAGGACCCAGAAAATCCTAAAAATTGGACAATTAGACACAAATGGGCCGCCGTTTTCATTGTATCCTCGTTCACCTTTATTTCGCCAGTCTCATCTTCGATGGTTGCGCCAGCTATAACCTCCATTGCAAAAGAACTCGACATCACCAATCAAACCGAACAGTTCATGACCCTATCAGTTTTTGTTCTCGCTTACGCAATAGCACCCATGTTTCTAGGCCCTCTATCAGAAACTTATGGGAGAGTTATAGTTTTGCAGTTGTCCAATCTCCTCTATCTTATCTTCAACTTGGCTTGTGGATTTGCTCGAACCAAGAACCAATTGATCGTCTTTCGGTTTTTATCAGGATGTGGAGGAAGCGCACCCTTGGCAATTGGTGGTGGTGTTCTGGGTGATCTATTTAACGCAGAGCAGCGAGGAAAAGCGATGAGTATGTATAGTCTCGCTCCTATGCTTGGTCCAGCCGTAGGACCGATAGCTGGGGGTTTTATTACTGAGAATACTAGCTGGCGTTGGGTGTTCTACGCAACATCCATCGCGGACGCTTTCATTCAGGTCATGGGACTCTTCTTCTTACAGGAGACCTATGCACCAGTTCTCCTAGATCGCAAGAAGGACAAACTTATCAAAGAGAGCGGGAACTCGCATTTGCATACCGAGTTCGACAGGCCTGATCGTACTTTCTTAAAGACACTCAGAATCGCCGCTATTCGACCCTTCAAACTTCTCGGCACACAGATTATCGTTCAGGTATTAGCACTTTACATGGCCTACCTTTACGGCCTAACGTATCTAGTTCTCTCCACCTTCCCGGTACTTTGGACTGAACGTTACCACGAACCTATGGGAACGGGAAGTCTGAATTACATTTCGTTAGGCCTAGGGTTTTTCCTAGGATCCCAAGGTGCTGCCTATTTCCAGGACAAAATCTACAAGGCTCTGAAAACCCGAAACAATGGAGTAGGAAAGCCGGAATTCCGAGTACCTCTTATGCTACCTGGTGCGATTCTCGTGCCCATAGGACTTTTCTGGTATGGATGGAGTGCCCAAGCACACTTACATTGGATCATGCCCAATATTGGGGCGGTTATATTCTCCGCGGGAACGATCATCGGATTCCAATGTATCCAGAGTATGCTGTTCCCAACCCCCTTAAGGCTCTGAACTAATTATGTTCTCTTCTGTAGCTTATATTGTGGATTCGTACACCAGGTTCGCAGCCAGTGCTTTGGCTGCTGTGGCTATGATTCGATGTATTGCTGCCTTTGGATTCCCCCTTTTTGCGTCGTATATGTATAGCGCTTTGAACTATGGATGGGGGAATAGTCTTCTGGCGTTCATTGCTATTGGGTTGGGGTGGCCGGCACCTATCCTACTATGGAAATTTGGAGAGACGTTGAGGAAGAGGAGCAAGTTTGCTACTGGTTAATCATTCGAACCGGGCACAGCTTAGAGTGCTCCTCATCTTGTTTTCTATGTTATTAACGAGCTATTGGTATATGTATAAAGGAGAATTCGGGAGGAGATACCCCATTGTTCATAAGCTAAATTAAGTACATAAATGAAGTGCTTTTGTAATCCTATTGTACCGCGTATCTTCAGCTGCTTCAGATCATTGTTTATTCGTGAAGCCAAGACATCACAAACCAACTAAGTCCAGATACTTCAGCAGAAGATACTTGCAGAGTGAAGCAAGGAAAATCGGTTAAGGAGTTAAATGAATAGGCGAAAAGTAATCAGCGTGGCGCTCAAAGTGGGGCCCATTTCAACACTATTCTGACAGCATTCGACGGCCTCCAAGAAATGTTTCCACATTACAAAGAGGAAGCAATACTCATTGCAATACCAATGAAGGATACCAACCCATTGTTCGCCCAATATGTTTCCATATCCTGTGCTCTCGATCCAGTGCTAACTAGGCACTCGCTGTGGTTTCGAAGACAGTTTTGATAACTAGCGATTGAGAAGTTTCTAATGAATGAAACTGGAAAATCATCGGGATCCAAATGTTTTCGTAATTTATTGGTAAGCTCTAGCAACTGATGAGAACCGTGTTCAAAACATGGTGGCAAAAGCCATACCATCGAATTCTTCTGCGGTAGTCAGTTCATAAATATAGGCCAAAGCTTGGTATCAGCGTGAGAACAAATTGCTCTATTATTCAATTACTAATCAACTGAATTATAATTAAACAGATTTGAATTAGATTAGGAACTTTCGGTGATTAAATAGATTAAGAGGCGTTTATTTAATCTGATTAATTAGATTAATAGTATATATTTTAAAATACTACTAATATACTTAGAGAAGCTTTTAAAAGGCTACTAGTTAGCCTCGGACTATATAAGAATTAAATCTTTATAGTAAAACATTTTTTTTATTTATAGTAAGATTTATAATCAACTAATTAGAGAATTAATAAAAGTCGAATTAAAATCATTTTTTTCAGAAACAAGGGCATGTCCTTACAATTAAGGAACGTTCCTAAGCTATAGGAACGTTCTTAGTCAAGACAAGTACAAGATACAGTATGTGCGATACAGGGGCTCTCGCTAAGCACCTACGTAGTACTCCGAGCACCCTCCGAGCCCTCGGTCCGCCGGTCCGAGGCTTCGGCCCGTATTAATCAATTTAATTAGATTATATAATTAATCGAGTGATTAATCAAGATTAGGAGGTCCAGTTGATTAGAATAACTAAGATTAAGACCCTCTTAGTTAATCTATTCTAATCATTTTTTACGCTGCTTGGTATCCTGTTTCGTTGATGACTTTCACAGCAATATTGTGTCGGAATATACCAGTTTCTGTACTGGAGAACCTTTTGAGCGAGAATCCTGTCCTTTACTCTGCTTTCAACTTCGATGCAACTGCCGCACAAAATGCGCAACCCCCGTCGACGAAAGATGTCAGCGACTTCTTATTTTTGGCGATATGGAAGATTTTATGACAGAAGCCGTATTGGTCTTTTCTGGTAGGAAGGCTTGAAGAAATTTCCAAGCAGAACTCACTGTTACTCACAGATGTTCGTAATGAACTTGCCACTTCAGAAAGCCATTGTCTTGAGAGTCTGTGAGCATGCTAGGACGAACCCTTTGCTGAGTTGAATCAAATCAGTTAAGATAAGCTGTTGAAACAAGATTTTCAGATAAGATCAGAATGTCAATTCCCACCTGACCTGTAGGAGTACAACAAGACATACCGCGTAGCTCCTGCGCAGTTGGCTTCAGCATATCTTCATCTCTTTGGTCTTGATACAGTATAATACTGTACGCGGTCATTACTCGCGATCGGTATACACCTAGCTCAGAATGGTATTATCCCAAAAGCCTCGACAACCAAATAGTTACATAAATGTTTTAAAATAATTACGATTTTTGACCTTTAAGCGATATAGGTACACTATAACAAATATCTTACTTGTGCTAGAAGTTTAGCACAATTGATTTTTATAATGTGTATTGAGCAATGACTAGGTGTCTTACAGAGCTATGCGAGGCGTTGTCGCCACAAGTCCCACGAATTATTTCAACCCCTTGAATTAGATCACTTGATCCATGTTATCTAGTCTCTATTTGCATTTTCCAGAGTTGTTTGACTAGAATGTTTCGTAGTAGATAAAATGTGGTAATGAACCGCTTCCGGGTTATCATTCCTTCTTGGTGATACCAATCATGAATGATTAAAAGAGAGCCTAAGAATCACCAAGCGTATCAAACAGTAAATAGACTGATATGCAGGTTTTTCTGGCTTGTTTGACACTAAGGAGTACGAGAGGCATACTCCCAAAAGCCTGCAACTAGAGCAAACCCCTTATCAGCAGGGCTACTGTCTTAGCCACCATGTTCCCACAACCAACCTATAAAAATTCTCAATTTATACCTGGTATTTCAAACCATGAAACGCCACCAATCCCTTTATTGGTCTCCTTAATCCCTCCACCTCACGACATAAATTTCTAGTTCCTCGCCAGTGAAGTGTTCTTATACGCACTTCAAGGATGTTTCAGTAATTATGAAGTCTTCCGGCAGTCGATCCTCTCCTAGAGCCTTGTCTTAAAGTTTCCGACCTCGTCATTCGTGGTTACCTCGGTACCGAAATCGAAGATATTTAAAATGCGGCTCTCTGAAGGTCTTTGTAGCACAATACTGCGGAAGGTTATGGTAAGAATGCCAGGTTAATCCGTGGGCAAAAAGGAAGCCCACAAAGTACGTTAGAGGCTTATGTGTAAGTAAGGCTTGGGATTGATAGCGCTCTGTACATTTGTTTCCTTCATGGCTCGTCTTTGCGACTCAGCGAGCACTACCGTGGTAAAAGGATCCTAAGGAGAATGCTGGGATGGCATAGTGGAGTACCAAAAGTTGGCCAGGCAACTTTTTAAGTCGCTAAGAGAACAGCTTTCTACAAGTTCCAGGACTGAACAATGTGACCACGAGAAGCTACCACTCATGCCAATCTTCTTCGCATGATCAGAAGGACTTCTAGCCACTTGGAACGTACGGACAACCTTACCGCACTTATTGCTATCCACTATGCCACCCCAGCATTCTCCTTAGGAACGGTGTGTCATGGTACACTACTACATACTTCGTCTCAGGCGATACCAATGTAGCTTTCCCCAGGTGGCTAAAGTGCGGAGCGGGGTAAAACCCTCTGAAAAGGTCACGATCGCTTCGTCTGGGACGAAGTATATGCACGTCAGCGCAAAGATTCGGATTATACTTAGCCTTTAGTCCTATACATCTACTACTATACCCAGTATTGCCTCTGCCCATAGGCAGATTATTAAAGATTATGTCCTACAAACTACCCTTTAATACTGTTTTATCTATAGGACTGAACATATGTGCTATAGCGAGAAATTGAGAATAGGTCTTAAGCTATGCAGAACTTAAGAGGGTAAGCGCTTCTAAGAAAATAATCGTGAAAGGTAACCAGCTACCTTTTATATCCCTTAGGATGACAGGGCACGCCTAGGAACGCGATCTAAACTGAGGTATGATTTCTAGTCATCTTCTACTGATCCTTTGAGGGTATTCGCAGTCCAGCGGGACAGAAATTACGACCCGCTCCTATTGAATTCACTGTACATCGAAAAGGAGCAGTGTCTCGCTAAGAGGCTATTGAAATCGCGGGGTAATCGACCGGCGGCCATTAAAGTCATACTGTTATAATCGAAGATCCGCACATCTTGCTACACCCAACCCAGGCGAAGGTCATACCGAATCCTCACCGACATGATTTAGGATTTGGTTCTTATAATCTTGTGCTCTCCCCCTCCCACAGTAAGGGCAGGGACCCATGGAATAGATTCTAGGGACATAGGGTTCTATAATATATGGACGGGTCTGAAAATTACCAAAAGAAATATAGTTCCTATACATCCTATATAGCCTTAACCCCACCCACTTATAAGTATATATCTCTATCTTAGTACGTCCTTTATTTACGTGGACGTACCGGCTATAAGTACAAATATATCTAGACTTACGTACTTACCCAGAAGAGGAAGATGGAGAGTAGATATAGGGGTTATAGGGGGGTATAGGTAGGAATAGGTAGGGAATTATAGTAACCGAGAGTGTAATAGAGGAGAAGAGAGGGCGGGGGAAGGGTGCCTATAGCTAGGTAGGTAGTCATATGCTAGAAAAGAAATATTCTTGATACGGAGTACTCGGACCGGTAAAAGTACTTGGAGATACAGCGGGGATACATGGACCATGTACCCGGGCTCCTGATAGATAAGATGCTTTTGAGTAGCAGACTTGGCGTAGTCGATTTTGCGTACACGGTGCACCTCCCAGAAATTTCAAAGCCAAGTCTGCCACTTAGCTTGTACACCGGCAGCAGGGGACATAAAGTATAAATCTTTGCCGTATACTTGGGAGTACGGAGATTTTTTGTGCTAAATCCTTGGCATCCCCCATAAGAAAGAACTTGGATTTGAAATACTTTTTCATTCCTATTCCACCAAGTGTCCCGAAGTACTTCTGTAAACTGCTTATTTCTGCTAGAAATATGCCCCTCGGAGTCCAGGTTCCATACACCCACTCCGTACTCTCCAGGGAATAAATTTCGCTTACTGAATTCAAAGGTTGTATTAATTCTAAAACCCCTCTGTGCGTTAGTTAGCATTCCTTAGCGGAACGGCGGAGATGGGATACCGTCAAAATGCGAGACAGAGTCACAGAGGCCCCAGGTGTCCCGGGGTAGTGCTGATCACCGAAAAAATCGGAATCGATTAAATAGTACTCATGTATACATAACTTATACAGGTATAAGCCCATGCACCGGCTACTATAGGACTCCGTACAACTTCTCTACTACTAAAATACTCTATAAAACCTAATAACCTTTTATATATTAGGATTATAAATTAAAGTAAGCGGCTTAGGGTTAGAGTTAGTAGAATAAGATTTTCAGTTGTTTTATAGTGTAGATATTGTGACGTCACGTGCCTAGCCCCCCAAATATATCCCGCACTTTGTACTTAGAATTCTCTTTTCTCCTTAGTTTTGGATACTCGTTCACAAACCACGTAGTTCAAAGGCACTTTGTTTACGGTTCTCACAAACATAGCTAAGTGCCTACGTTTTTATACCAGATATAGCCCAAGATCTATAAGTACTGTTAATCAATTCCGAAAACTCATGCCGAAAGTAAATTTACTATACTTTATAGTAAAAGGGTCCCGGCATGAGGTTAAACCTGTTTAAAGTCCACTTTTACTTACATTTTAGATATATTCGGAGTTGTACTTCTACAAGTACTTAGGAGTACCTTAAAAGGTGCTTGAAAAGAAGTACTTCGCAGTAGGAAGGGCGCTCTGAGGGATTTTTGGTGTGACCAAGGTCTAAAGTCCTACTAGTACCCCTCCCCCCGGCAGCACCTTGGGCCTCTGTATCGAGTTTCTTCTGTATATACTTCTAGAACATTTTGTGAGCGTGTTACTCGGTTTCGTTTTAGTCTTATTCGAATTACACTCTCGGACCACCACAAAATGGACGAGGGACCACTACAAAGTGGACGTTGGTTGATGCGAGTGACAGGCACAGAAACTTAAGCCAGTAGGAGTAGTGCCTTTAGGCCCTGGTCTGTCGGATTACGCAGCTTTCCGTCATCCAAAAACCCCTGATTTATATGATCTACGTCTCTTAGTGCGTGCTTTTACGAAGTAAGATTCTAGCTTGGCAAAGCCACGGGCTTCTAAGCTAAGAATATAAGAAAGGGGACTTGACCAATCGATGAGCGTACGGAGATCAACATAAAAAAGAAGTAACAGAGAAAATAGAAGTAAGTAGGCCTAGTAACGCTTTCCACTTATATCCACTTGTAGTGGTCAAAGAGTTCAATTCGAATAAGACTAAAATGAAACTGAGTGGAAGTATTTTGAGTGTACTCAGACTTCTAACGCAACTTGAAAGTCGCTCCAAAGGGAGTAGCAAGGGCAGCTCCAGCCTCCAGGGAGATTTGGGTGTGGCCAAGGTTAAAAAATTTAGATTTACTACCTTGGGCCTCCCTCTCAAGTTCTGACGGCATTTGCATAATACTGCGTATCTATTACCTCAACCAGGACATTTGAAACATCATAAGATAGTGTCCTTGGCCGCTTCTTGAAATTAGATTAGAAGCATTTTAAACGGAGTTTAGAGTTTAGTCCTCGGGCACAACCAAGAATATTGTGGATACGTACCGATCTCTGGATATTGCGTCTCATGATTCTGGGGAACTAACTCTTGACCTGCTTCTGTCTGTCCGTGGAGCTGACTGAAAAATTGATATACTATGGACAGCATCAAGCTTCAAGCCTTCCCCTGAAGTCCAACGTGGTATCATACATTGAGCGCTTCAACCACAAAGGATTTCAAAATGAAGTTGTTTTATTCCACAACAATACTCGGCTTTCTAATATTGGCTTGGACAGCTAATGCTCAGCGGCTCGGAAGGAGGCAGTTTCCTGGACTTGATCAGGTACCCATTTGCGCGGTTCGTGAACTTCCAATTGCATAGAAAAGCCACTTTCTGGGTTTCTTGAGAACAGAAATTCACTGATGCCACGCATTCTCGGACCCTCTATCTTTCTGATGATTCTCTTGTCCAGTTCTTCATATGATGTTTCTAACAAGATGTTTAGTTGGGCTGTCTCGCCACTCTAGTACCGCAATATTGCACTTCGTTCACCAACACCACTTGTATATGTACCGATAACGACTTGGTTGATGCTATACAGCCTTGTGTCTTTCAGGTCTGCAATATTACTGAGTCACTACGAGTACAGAAATATCAAAAGGACAGCTGTGGTGTTCAGAACGACAAATCACGACAACGCTCTTATCAACACACGGCATACGTTTTTATAATATTCTGCACTTTTTTTGTCGCTGCCCGCTGCTATGCAAGAGTACAACTGGGAATGGGAATGGCGGCCGATGATTGGGTCATGGTGGCAGCCGGGTGCATCTTTATTGTAATATCTGTTGGGGTTTTGGATACCGCAGAGCGCAATTTTGGCCAGCACCTCTATTATCTGACTCCGGAAGAAGTAACATATTCATTGAAGGTGGGTGCTTGCGGTTTTATGAAGATGTCTTCGAGCTGACTTGGTGTAGTGGTTCTACGTACAAGAGATAGCCTACAATATCTGTGGCATGCTTGTCAAGTTATCACTGCTGCTTTTTTTCATGCGCATCTTCCCAGCACCGACTATCCAGCTTGGTGCCAAATGTTTTTTTGCAATCATAGTAATTACTTATCTTCTTTTTGCATTCCTGGCGACTTTTCAATGCGTAAGTCAATACGTTCCATGTCTCCTAAACTTATTAACGACATGTAGTGGCCAGTCCGGGGGGCGTGGGACAACTGGATGTACAAGTCTCCACCCATCAAATGCATTGAAATTTACAGCGTAGTTATTGCCGGGGGGATCGTGACCGTTGTCTACGACGCCATGATCTTGTTGTTCCCTCTACCAGCAATATGGAAGTTGCAGCTGCCGAAGAGTAAAAAAATACAACTTATGATGGTATTCTCTCTCGGAATATTCGTGGTCGCCTGTAGTGCCGCCAGGATTCCCCTTCTATTCGTTATGCGAGGCTCAACCGACGTTTCTTGTAAGTAACTCTACACATTACGTTTCTTGAAAACAATATTAATATTCAAATAGGGGACCAACAACCGGTCGGATTTTGGAGCGAGACTGAATTGGGTGTTGGGATAATATGTGCCTGTCTCCCACCTTGTCGGGCGCTCGTTATGAATCTTTTCCCGAAATTGACCTCTATACTCGGTAGTCGTAGTGCGCGACAGCCAAGTGCAACACCGGCAACTATTTCAGGACGCGAGGGACATAAGTGGAAGGGTGGAAGAAAGACAATAACAGTCACCACAACAACAACGGTGATGGGCAGCTTTATTCCATTGGAGGATATGAGCCGCCATCAGTTTGGACCCGATTCAGAAAAGGCGAGAAACGAAGTGTGACGGAATGCCTGTGAAAAGGAAGTAAGAGTTCAGTGGCATTCCAAGCTTTTACAGACCGAGTTATGACATTAATAAGGGCGCTTATAAAAGGCCCTACAATCACCTAACACATGCGCTCTGGAATAAGCGCAATGTAACTAGAGTAGGAAAAACAGGACCAAGGGAATGGAAGTTCTGGAAAGAACTACAAATGGGAATAATAATTGGCACATCTCAGAACAGTCCTAGAAATTGTCGCTTATGCGTCGAAGTCTACTAGCGAGAAACGAAGAAGCAATGACTGTTCCATAGCTATCTTTGGTGGGGGAAATGTACGTAAAAAAGATCAATAATGAGTTAATAAGCGATGGAAGCCAAATCTCGATAACCTGTTCGACTTCTAGGGCTTGTGTAAAAAATAAGGGAATCGGTTATTACCCTTCGATACTCTTACAGGCTAGGTATCAGTAGAGCATTCCAAACAGAGCAATAGACGTAGGAAGCCTCAGATGATTAGTTAAGAGGGTGTTCTTTCTTGCATAAACCAAAATGGGTATATTAGCATTGTCCGAATAACTGTATCTAATATCTTGCTCTAATTTCTATACCTCCCCTCCCGGTGAACAAGAAAAGTAGCAGAGATGTCTTTTCTTTCTACCGGTATTAGCGTAAGTAAATTATAACTATTAAAATGTTGAAAATATTTAGAGCAATTAACTTTTATTATCCTATGGTTTTCAAATAATTATTTAATTAGTCTAAATAGCTAGAATAATATAGTGAGTTGCGAATGAAGCTTAAATGGTTTAATTTGGTTTAGTTTCTAATATATCTATATATAGGAACGCGAGAAATTCTATTTAGAATCCGAGTCCTTTAGCTACTAGAGCCCCTAGAATCGGATTTAGACTCGGAGCTACTACTAGAGGATTCTAAGGAGCTTATAGGGTCGTATTTAGGGTCGTCTAGCCTTGCGTACTCTACACGTAGCTCTCTAAGCTTGTCCTTGTCCTTCTACTAGACTAGCGCGTATCCTATCTCCTTAAACTCCTTCTTAATTCTCCTTATTACCCTCTTCCTTCTCTTTCTAAGATACCTTACCTTCTCTACCTTAGCTTATTCCTTCTCTATCCTTCAATATCTTTTCTTCCATCCTCGCTAGTTGTCCTATTTATGCTATATAAGCTACTCGTCCCTTATTATCCCTTATCGTTTAAGAAGCTTATTAAAGATAAGCCGAACATACTCTTTACTTCGTTCTATACTATTCGCAATTACCTATAGATTAGACGTACCTAGGCTATTATAAATTACTAGTATAATAGCTCGTTCTTTAGTAGAAGTAAGGCGGGGGGCTATTTTTAAGGAAAGGGGGCTGTCGGAAGGCTACTAGAGGGCTATTATAGGGCTACTAGTAAAGCTGTTAGTAAGTAGAATTTATAGTAAAGAGTAAATATAAGGTACTTAAGTAATATAGCTCTTATTATTACTATTCTAACGTTATTATAAAAAATTTCGCGTTCCGACTACGTATAGATATTTAAAATTAGAAACTAAACTAAACTAAACTATTTAAGCTTAATTCGTAACTTACTATAAATAAGTTTTTAGTTAATTGAAATAAATAGAAAAGAAGTTTTTATAACTTTTCTCTTCTACTAAGAGCTTCTTACCCTTTACTACTTTACCCTTCTATCTTCTTAACCCCCGAGTATTCTCTATAATTTACTATTTCCTTTTTCTTATAGACCTAATTATATCCTTCTTTTATACTATAAATATAGCTAGAATTATTAGGGATAAAATAGGAGACTATTAGAATAAGCTATAAAAAGTAAATAAATAAAAAGAAACTAACTAAGATAAGAACTATACTCTTATATAGGAGCTCTCCTATACTATAGATTCTACCTAAATAAGGCTAGTATCTTCCTAAATAAGACTAGCGTAACTTATATAGATCTATATCGAACATATAGGGAGTCTCGCTAAATATAAAAGTTATATACTAATTAATAAAGGGGGTAAACTCTAGTACGTTTTATAATAAGAATACTAGCTTCTATAATTATAATATAAATTTATATATCATATTTAAAAGTGTTCGTATTAACTACCTTAAATCTCTATTTAAATTAAAAGTAAAATATAAATATTATAATAAAGATTTTTATTAGTTTATATTAGTTTAACTCTAATAGAGAGTCTAGATAAAGTATTAATATAAATAGAATAGTATTATATTCGATTATTAGATATATATACCGAGTAAAGGTTATAGATACTCGCTATTATATAGTAGTACTAAGGCGCTAATACCCCTACTAGCCCTAAGGCTAACTTATATATATTATAATTTATACTAAGTATTTACTTAATATTTATATAGTAATACTAGATTTACTCTTAAAAAGAGAAGTAAATACTTAGTACTAAAATAACTAATTAGCTAAACTAAATCTATCTTATTTTATATTTCTTATCTAATTAGAATCCTTAATTCCTTACTTATTAATCTAAATTATTATTAGATCTATTATTCTTATTATTATATTTAACCTACTATATAATTATAATATTAATCTTATTTAAATTAATTAATTTTATAAGCGCCTAGTAAAGCTTTAATTATATTATATTATTAGTAAGATTTAAATGTCTTTTAATCTATATAATATTATAAATCTTTTGTTATTTATATACTTATTATAGAGTTATAATATTAATTATAAGATACTTTTTTTAGTAGTACTAAGTTTTATTAGGTATTTATAAATTAACTTTAAATCTATATAAATAGTAAGCTTAATATATTATCTAAGAATAGCCTTAATTATTAATTTAATTACTCTAGTAGTATTAAAACCTTTACTTAAAGTGTATAGTTTAAAAGTAATTATACTTTTAGTAATTTATTTATACTTTATAGAACTCTAGTATAAAATATTAATATTATTATCCTTATTCGCTAGATATAAAACTTATTTAATCTATAAACTTAAGTTTATTAGGTTTATAAAAGAGGTATTAATAAATAGTACTAACTTAAGCGAATTCTTATCTAAAAAAAATATATTTAAGTTCTTAGTTTAAATTATTAATTAACTACTAAAGTCTTTTATTTAATATATTAATATTTTACTTTTTAAAAGTTATTATTTATACTATAATATTTAGATTAAATATAGCTTCGAGTTAATATACTATTATTATATATATACCTAGAGCTTATTAAGTAATATATTAGTCTTTTATACTATAATTTTTATATATAAGTCTCTAAGAACTTATTAAATTACTTTTTTTATTACTAACTAATTACACTTATTTATTATAATTATAAGTAATTATAATTAACTTATTAGTATTAAAAGTAATTTTTATATTATTAAACTTTAGTAGTTTATTAATACTTAACTCTTTAATTAGCTTAGATTTAAATATTATAGATTTAGTCTTTTTTTTATTTATAAATATTATATTACTAAGAAGTAAAGTATTATTAGTTTAAAGTTCTAAAACCTTTTATAAACCTCCTTTACTTAATACTTCCTTTTTTCTTTTATTAATATATAAGATATAGGAGTTATATATAGATTACTTTATATTAAGCTTTTTTATATAATACTTAAAATATATATTATACTAATAGTTTCCTAATTCTAGAATACTATATAATAGCTTAATAATCTTAAAGTATAGGTTCTCCTACTTCGAAATACTCTTTAGTTCTTATATAAAGAATAAGTAATTAAGCTTTATAATAAACTAGGTATATACCTAAACTACGTTATATAGCTAAAGCTTAACTTAAGAGCCTATAGTTATAGTACGTATAACCAGAACTTATATATTAATATACTAAATTATTAGTAATTATATTAGAACTAACTTCTTTCTATTATTATTAAAAGTTTTTATTATAAGTTAAGACTTTTTAAATATTTTTAAAGTATTTTTATTTTTAATAATATTAATAAATCAAGAACTAAAGATATAAGTATTTTATAAAAGCTAATTAAAGGTTATAACTTTAAATACTTTATTATTAGTTAATTTATTTATCTTAATCTATCTTAAGTTATTAAATACTAGATAAACTTTTTTATTCTATATAAAAAACATAGAGTATTTAGTATCTTTATCCTTTAGATATACCTTTATATAATAAATAATTATAGTTTTTTATAGTTTTCTATAGCTATACTTTTATAATAGTAGGTCTTCTTTTAGCTAATCTAAGTTATTATTAGATTTATTATCTTTAAAATATTCTATAATTATAACGACACGTACGATATGTTGCCCGTAGGCGTCCAAGGTACAGATTATAGAATCGTAGAACTGTCTATTCGAAGATTCTAAGCTAAAGAGAAGAGGAGAGCTCGAGGGAGCTCGAGTCTAAATACAAGGTGTGATGCCAAGCTACGCTAGTCAAGGCTGAGATAGCACGTGACGGTTAGAACCGTTATAATAATATTACTAAACTTAATAAAAGAGTTAATAAATTTAGTAACCTTTTAGTCTATATATCTAGGTTTAATAACTATAGATCGAAACTTAATAAGCTTATTATTAATCTTAATAATTACGTCTTTATTATCTTATTCTTATAAAATATATAGTCTTTACTACTTTTTATTTTTATACTATACTTAAACTTTTAAACTAAGAGGTAAATCTTTAACTATATTCGTAGGTCTATTTCTAGTATTAAGTACCTCTTTAACCTATTATCTTATCTTAATTTTACGTACCTTTATTATTACTTTTATAAGTATAGTAGATTACTAAGTAACTATAATTAATAGTATCTTATAGTTTACTATCTTTAGATATACTTTAAAAACTAGTAGAGTTAGTATAAGTTTATTAGGTCTAATAGTATTATTTAAGGCTTTTACTACTATTTATAATATAATATTCTTAGGTAAATCTAATATCTTTTTAATTAAAATATTATAAGTATATTAAAGTAAACTATAGTACTATTTAATTAGTCTAATTAAATTATATACTTTAATAAGAATAGCTTTAATTTTAATACTAAGGGTATTTATATATAAGGTAAACTTCTTAAAAGTAAAGTTCTTACTTATATTAGTAATAAGTATATTTCTAGGTCTTAGGAGTATATAAATCTAATATTTACTTATTATCTCCTAGGTATATTTTACTAATATATTCTTTAGCTAATATATAGTATTCTATCCTATAGCTTTATTAATTATATAAAGAACTAGCTTACTTAATATAAAAAAGATATTTATATAAATAATATAGTTAAAATCCTTATTTTTTTAAAGTAAAATAGAATTTATATAGTAATTATTTATACTTCTAGTAGTACTTATAAAACTTTATTAATTTTATAAGTATATTTAAATTAACCTTATAGCTAGCTTATTCTAGAACTTACTATAATCAAAAAATAGATAGGTAACTAAATTACTTATAAAGTTATTATAATTTAGTTTTTATTAGTATTCTTAGGTATTACTCTATAAAGTTATATAGAGCCTATCTTTATACTATAAAAGAGTTCTAATTAATATATAATAAGAATCTTGTTATTTTTATATATAATTATATTTTCTAAATTATAAAATATAGCTTTATATTTATTTAACTCTTATAAATATATTATAAATAATTATTTAATTCTAAAAATATTAAAGTTAATTCGACCTAAAGAAGTATTTATTATTATAATACTTAGTATAGTAGACTTTATAATACTAAACTAAATAGTAATTAAACTTAGTTTAAGTAGCGAAGTATAAATAGTATTATATATCTTATATTAATTATATTTTATAAAGTTATATATTATAGCTCCTATATTAATTAATATACTATAAAAGTACTTTAGTCTCTAGTAATTATTTAGAGTTAGCTCCTTACTAGTTAATAATACCTTTAACGGTTTTATAGACTTTAACCTTATCTAGTATAAGTAAAATACGTTATTTAAATAGTTAATAAGCTACTTAGTATTTCTATTATTAAGTAACTTTATAATATTATAACTCTTTATTAATCTTATTTATACTAGTTTATTATTATTAGATAACGTTTTATTAGTTATAATAAATAAAGTCTTAGTAGTTTAATATTTATCTTTTATTCTTTTTATACTTATAATAAAGATATAATATTATATATTATAATTAATATTCTTCTTATTATCTCTAGTATACTTTCTCTTATACTAAATTTACTACTTCTTCTTTATAATCTTTTACTTTAATTTTAAGTAATTAGTAAACTAATAATTAACCTTCTTATAAATATAATACTTCTTATTATATAAGTTCTAAAAGTTAGTAGTAGTAGCCTTATAATATATATAATTTATATAAAGAGTTTATAAAGTCTTAGTTAAGGTTTACTTTAAATCTAGCTTTATATTAAAAGTCTTTAGTACCTTTAATAAAAAACCTAGTACCTTTAAAGTAGTTACTATATGTAATAACACGTATAGCTAATAGACTACGCACGAATATACGACTACGCTAGGTGTAAGTTTAGTACTATAGAACTATCTATACGAAGATTCTAAGCTAAAGAGAAAAGGAGAGCTTAAGGGAGCTCGAGTCTATATACATAGTGTAGGTCGCTAAGCGGCGCCACGTGATACAAGTGGCACGTGATGGTCAGAACCGTTACACTATATATCTTATAGTATATATAGCTTTAGCTTAATTTATATCTTTATAAATAATACTATTAATATATTTATATTATATAATAAAAGATTATATTATTAAAATTAGAGAGCTAATTAAAGGTAGTATATTTATAATAACTATAAAGTATTTAATATTATTATAAGTAGTATAAAAAATATTATTATAAAAATTCTTATTATATTAAAGTAAACTTTCTAAAGTATTTAGCTTTAATATATTTTAGAATATACTTCTCTTACTTATTCTAAATATATCTCTTATAATTACTATTTTTAAAATAATCTTAGATAGCTTATATTATAACTATAAAAGTAATATATAGTTATCTAGAGAGTTATTAATAGTAATAGTTAGAAGCGTCTCTTTTTAGTATAATAGGAAATACCTTAAAAAAACTATTATTTTTAATATTATAATATTTTACTATATTATAAAATATATCTAATTTATATATAAATATATCCGATAATCTACTATATTTTATATCTATAGTATATACTTTTATTATTACCTAAAGTACTAATCTATTTATAAATACTACTAATATTAGTAGTAGCCGAATTAGATTAGTACTAGAGAATTAAAGTTAATATTTTATATAAACTAGCTATTATTAAGGTAGTATATATAGGTTTAGTAGTAGAACTAGTAGAACCGGCAGTAGTAGTCCTCTAAATAGCTATATACCTTAGATAAATAACCTATATAAAGTAGTATTTAATAAAGTAGTATTCTAGAAAGTATAGCTTATATATTATTAGATATTTATTAGATTTATTCTAGGAGATAGTAGAATAAAAGAGTTTCTTATAGCATTTATACTAGAAGATTATAGAATAATAGGTAGTAAAACTAGTAGTACTAGTATGTTTCCTATAGTATTTATACTAGAAACTAGTAGAATAACTAGTAGTATAAGTAAGTTCTTTATAGATTTTTTAATATTTAACGCTATAGTACTAAAAGTATAACTTAGGAAGTTACTTATTAATAGAATAGAGTATTTACTTAATAATATACTTTGTTTTATACTTATACTTATAGTTAACTTTCTAGGAGTTAGTAATAGAGCTAGTAGATTAGCCTAAGAGATATTAAAAGCTTTAAACTCTACCTTATTCCTTATATAGTAGTTAAAAGTAGTAGATCTAGTTTTTATATTAAAATATATATTTAATATCTTATTATAAGTCTAGGATCTTAAAGTACCTTAAGTAATTATATTTATTAAGTATAAAATAACTAAAAAGTCTTTCTCTCTCTTTTTAACTTATACCCCTTAGTATCTTAGACTATTTCGAAGTTTACCTAGAGTAGATATAACTACTTTATTCTACTTTTTATAGTTCTAGGATCTAAAGTCCTTAATAAAGATATTATATAAATCCTTATCTTTATTATCTCTATTTAAGTACTTTATTATCTTTTATAGAACTATCTTCTATACTATAAAAGGTTATATAAAACAAGTCTCCTCTCTTATATTTATATCCTAGTTATCTAGATTATCTAGTAGTAGTCTAGAAGTACTATTTTTCTTAGTATTTATTATATTTATTATAATATATATATTTCTTACTATATATTAAAATATTAAAGGTTTAACTTTATTATAGTAGTAGCATAGTAGAAAGTACTATATATAAAGTACTAGTAGTATTATTATATAAGAGCTTACGTATTAATCTTAGTAATTATATATATACTTATAGTAAATTATATTCTAGAATAATCGCGTTTCATTAATTCTAGGGTAAATATTATTATTATTATTATTTTTATTTTAAAAGTATTTTTAAAAAAGCCTTAGTACTAGTATTATAACTAGTTTTTAAAAGATAAAAGAAAGGATTACTAGTTAGATAAATACTAAGAAATATCTAGTAATAATAATAGTATAATATCTATTATAAAGATTCTACTAAATTCTATTAGGAAATATAATCTCTAAGTAAATAATACTATACTTTTAATAGCTCGGATATAATAATAATACTAGATTTAAATATAGTATATAATACTTATATTATATAAAGTTATCTAATCTATACGCGCTTACTAATTAGTATTAGTTTAACTCTAATAAAGAGTTTAAATAAAGTATTAATATAAATAAAATAGTATTATATTTAACTATTAGATATATATACTAAGTAAAGGTTATAGGTACTCGCTATTATATAGTACTACCAAGGCGCTAACGCCCCTACTAGCCCTGAGGCTAACTTGTATATACTATAACTTATACCGAGTATTTACTTAATATTTATATAGTAATAGTTAAAATATATATTAAACTTTTTAATAATAAAACGTTTAACTAATAAGTTCTTATATTTATAGTAAATAGCTAAGTACCTATATTTAAATATTATTAATAAGTTATTAGAGTAATAATAGTAGTATTACCTAGGTATTAATACTTCCTAGTCTAGTATTCTATTCCTAATTAGGGGCGCGCACGGGTAATAAACAAGGTGTTTCTAGCCGCGGCTAAAGGGTCGGAATAAATCTTATAAATAACGCTGCGAAAATCGGACGTACTCGTATAATAAAATTATGGCTCCAACCTCTGCAGTAAGTTTGTCCCCTCCTTGGCGCATCGATGGCCCATTTCGGCATTATGATATTAATCCTCCCTTCGTCTCTTTTAGGAGAAAGCAAACCTCGCGCGAGTTCGCGACAACCAGAGACGCTCTCGGGCGCGTCGAAAGGAGTATCTCCAAGAGCTGGAGATCAAGCTACGACAATGCGAAAACATCGGCGTCGAAGCCTCGACTGAGCTCCAGACGGCTGCTAGAAGGGTGGCAAGTGAGAACAAAAGGTTACGAGAGCTATTAGCGCAGAAGGGGGTAGATGACGATTCTATTGAGGAGTACTTGAATCGGCCTTCTTTGACGGGGTCAGCGAACGACCGATGTCGTGGGAGGGGCAGTGGAGATGTGCTCGAGCGAATGATTCAAGCACGCAAACCATGCTGTCCTGGAAATTATGGAAATGGTAGCGAGGCTGTGGGTCGGGGAGGGATTCGAGATGAAGACTCGGATATCGTACGGCAGGATCCATTCGTACAGCAGGGTGGAATGGTGTCTCCCAACACATCCAGCTTCACGAGCGCATCTGATGTCACAAATGAGTCTGACCAGAGGAGTATGGACCAAAGACGGCATGCTTTACCGCCGCAGCAGAGAATATCTCCATTAAATCAACATAACCTTGAGGCTACAAACCCAACGCCCATTTCATCATACCACGGATCCAATGTCTCCGTCCAGAATAGCCAAGCGAACCAGTTTACTATGTCATTTCATAATATATCATCAAACCCACAAGTATCAATGTTACCGATTCCAGTACCACCAACCAGGGGAAATGTCAACAGCTGTGATCTTGCAACCGATATGATTACGAGTATGGCTGGTGGTGACCCAGCCGCCGTGCGAGCTGACCTGGGATGTCTTCCGGGTATGGAATGTGAAGTAGATAATCAGCTTGTCTTTCAAGTTATGGATCATTATTCAAACTCGCTGGGGTTACAATAACAATTATTGAGCATGATCATGTATATTTTGGTCACTCTAGAGGATTCCATTTGTTGTGACCTGCTTTCCTTTCTTAACCCGTGTTGTCATGTTACAAGACAGAAAGACTTGGGAAAGTCTCCCTCCCAAGAATATATATAGCGGATCCTGTTGAGGTCCACCAAGAGCTACTGATATACAGGCTCGGCTCAGTGCTAGCTTGCTTCATACATACACCTTGTCAAACACGTAGCCCTCATATCCTGCTTCTGCAATCCTTCTCGCCTCTGCCATATACTTATTGACGCCTCCTGTATAATTCAAAGCTTGTTTTGTCTTGCCCGGGATGTTTGACTTCATTTACAAATTAGTGTTTCTTTCTCAAAAACTCATTGGAAGGGAGAACATACACCATTGTACCAACCCTGTGTAAACCTAAATAGCGAGGCATTCCACATATCATCGACAATCTTCGTCCATCTAGCCTCAGAAAGCGCTGTGGAATCCATGGTCTTTTTATTGTTCTTCTCGCAATAGTTGATGGCGTCGGAGATCCAATCACCTTGTACTTCAACAAGGGTAGGGCCATTTGCAAAAGCGGTCGGCGCTGTAATCATGTCAATAACCACCACAAACGAGAGAAGGGCGAGAGAAGTATGAGGATTACCTTGTAGACCATACAGGATGAACATATTTGGAAACCCATTCGTTGTCATTCCCAGGTTCGTCCAAGCACCCTTCGCCCATTTATCTTTCAACGTAATTCCATCCGCACCTTTAATATCAATCTGCACCAATCCACCAGTTTGGGTATCAAATCCGGTAGCCAGGATGATAACATCGAATTCCAACTCTTGACCATCGCTCATCAAGATACCCTTTTCGGTGAAAGTATCAATAGGATTTTCCTTGACCGAGATCAAATCGACATTCTCCTGATTATAAACCTCGTAATATCTTTGCTCGAGACAAGGCCTCTTGATACCCCAGGCGTGCGGTTGATGCTCCAGTAAAGGCGCAAGAAGGTCCCTCTTTCTCGGATCGTTGATTCTTGCTCTATGTTTCTCCGCCCAGAACTTATATGCTCCATCATTGACTTCTTGATTATAGAGAACATCTTGGTACGTCCCAACCCAGAAATTAAAACCACCCATTTCCCACAACCTCTCGTATGTTTCTCTTACTTCCTCTTCCGTCGCATCTGCGGCGTTGGTGTAGATCCATTCGAATTCAAAGCCTGTGAATGTACCGCTACGCGTTTTGAAAATCTTCTCGTACTCACCTTGGTTCTTGAGTTCTGCCTCAACGATAGGGTCGAGTTTACGTTGACGCATGGGGATGCAGAGGTTGGGTGTTCGTTGGAGGACGGTGAGATGGCCGACTTCTGGACCTATCTCTTGGATGGTTTGGACTCCTGATGCTCCTGTACCGATAACAGCCACTTTCTTGCCCTTGAGATCTATACCATCTTGTGGATATTTTGCTATTCTGTCGTTAGCGATGTACATTCGATAGATAAACCGAGAAACAAACATGTATGATGCATTATCCCCTTGAATCTCTCCATTCCCTTGAAATCCGGTACGTAGTTCTTAGCTGCAAACCCGGTGCCAAGTACAAAATATTTGCACTCTATAACCTCGCCTGTACTCAGAGTAACTCTCCATACAGAGGTTTTTGTATCGAACTCTGCAGCATCCACAGAGGTGTTCAATTCAATATCCTTACTCAGGTCAAGTCGCTTGTCAACGTAGTCGAAGTATTGGCGAAGTTCTTCTCCTCCTGGGAATCTTTCTGTCCATGTCCAGTCTTTGTAGAGACCTTCAATGCTGTATTCGTATAACGGTGCGTGACTGTCAACCCGTGCTCCTGGGTAGCAATTCCAATACCAAATTCTAGGTAGCATAATTAGTGATAACTAGAGAAAAAAATCGATAGGACTTGCCCGCCTAGTCCGGAAGCACTGTCAAATACTTTGCAGTTGTAGCCTTGTTTCCGCATGACGTAGAGTTGGTAAAGACCACCAAATCCCGCACCAACTATCAAGACATCTAGTTTTCTAGAAGGAATAGTACCATTGGTCTCGGCCGAGGGCGACATGTTGTACGCTCGTTAATAGGAAGTTAGAACTGAAGAGTGGATTCTGATTCCGGGCAAAAGGATTGGGTTGAACTTGAACACTTCGAGGAACGCAGCTTTATACGCCCTTCATGTCTTGTCAAGTTACACGAAGAAAGCACCCTGCAGCACTAACAAGCTGCATTACGATTATGTCCTGGAGGGTGTAAGATCTGATGTTGGACAGGGGAGATGGCAACAGTGATGTACAATACACCATTTCACTTGTAAAGTGCAACCATCTTAACATGAGGCATCCAATTGAACTCGGTACAACAGCGGGTACCTTCGGAGGTAGGTGTGCAAAATGCCATTATAGGAAAATGGTGGTCCACGACAAAAGTCATCCGCAACATGCCTCGAACAGAGGTTGTTATACTGTGAGCAAGAAGTAAATCTTGAATCTTGGAGGCGGATCTTGTGTCCCGTAGAACACCAATTGCCCGATGGAGGGATGCGCTGGCATGGAATCGGAAGAAAAGAACCATGAAGATGTGGTGCGATGTTTTACATGACCTTGACGTTAAGGTTGCTGTACATGCTTTTACCCCTCATCTGAATTCTCGGAAAAGATGACAAAAGTACAGCCAATTCAGAGCTGAAATCCCAATTTCGAAAATCTCCATCTTTACTCTTTCAAAAAATATAAATGATAATAACTTTATTAGGATAGAAAAACAAAATGAATAGTAATCAAGCAATGAATTTTCTTAACGGATGATCGTCTGATACTTTCGAATCGATGATGATCAGTAAGCAGCGACTGCTGCTAACGAACAGAAAGAAGTAGTAGAGTAGTAGTAGAAGAATAAGCTTGGAGTCGGCCTCGGCAGTTTTCTTCCTTCTTCCAGGTTCCCCTCAATGACAAGACAAGTAAGTCTCAGCGAAGGAGGCAAGAGGCAAGGCAAGAGGCAAGGCAAGAGGCAAGAGGCAAGAGGCTCTCAATGTCTACATCAAGTACACCAATAATTCCGGTTGGTGCGGGTATATTATCCAAGTACAGTACATACCTAGGTAAGTAGGTACTCAATCGTACAGGAATAATACACCCGGCACATATAGTCCGACGTTTCAATTTAACGCCATGTAATACCACACCATTGGAACAGCTTCGTAATCATACCATGATGTGCTCGTGTCATGGTACAATTATGGTGAATTGCATTTTTATAGGTGTAGGTAGTGTTGGGAAGATGAGGACAGAAATTTAAAGGCTCCAGCTTCTTCAAAGAAAATATAAGAAATGGTCCGTGCACGTGACCATCATTTTCCCAAAATGACAACCACTTCCCCCACCAAAAAGTTCGACTCACGATGCAAGCTCTCCGCCAGTTTCTTCCCCGCACTGCCATATCTACATACCACAGTACAACCCTCCACCAAATACGAAGAGCAATGTCTAGCTTCACTCCCACTGAAGAAGCTGAGATCAGCCAATGGATCACCACATCCACCCGCCTCTCAACCTCTTCCCCCTCCGAACAGCTACCCCTCCTTGACGCCCTCAACACCCATCTCTCGTCCCGAACCACCGTTTTGGGAAGCAAACCTTCCAAAGCCGATGAAGCCCTTTACACCTCCCTCGCCCCCATCGTCTCAAAATGGACAGCTGAGCAGAAGACTGGAGAAAAGGGCCACCCCAATATCATCCGCCATCTCGATTTCGTGCAAAACTCCCCTCTTTTCGCATCACTCAAGGTCGCAGAAGCGGATAAGCTCAAGGTCGACCCAGAGGAGATTCTTTACGTGAAGCCACTTGTCGACGCCAAAGCAGAGAAGGAGAGATTGAAGAAGGAGAAGGCTGCTCTCGCTGCCGCTGGTGGAGATGCATCACTCGCTGATCGAACCAAGGATGCTGCTGGGAAGGTGGTTGAGAAGGTTGTTGGAGCAAAGGATGCAGTCGTTGCTGCCGTAGAAGGCCAACCACAAGGAGGACGACAAAAGAAAGAGAAGGCTGCTAAGGCACCGAAACCACAGAAGGCTCCTGCGGCTACTGCCCCTCTTTCTCCCGCTCTCATTGATTTGAGAGTTGGTCATATCTTGAAGGCTATCAAGCATCCTGAAGCTGACTCGTTGTTTGTTTCTACAATTGCTATGGGTGACAAGGCTGGTGCGGATGATACTACCGAATACGAAGGTCAAGTGGTGCGAACTGTTTGCTCTGGTCTCAATGGTCTAGTTCCATTGGAAGAGATGCAAGGTCGAAAGGTGGTTGTTGTTTGCAATCTTAAGCCTGTCAAGATGCGTGGTATCAAGTCAAGCGCTATGGTTCTTGCTGCTTCCCCAAAGCTTGCTCCTGGTGTTGAGGATAACCACGCTGGACCAGTAGAGCTCGTCACTCCTCCTGAAGGTGCTGCTGCTGGAGAGAGAGTCTATTTTGAAGGCTGGCAAGGTGAACCAGAGGGTATATTGAACCCCAAGAAGAAGGTATGGGAAATGATCCAACCTGGTTTCACTACCACCGAAGGATTGGAGGTTGCCTTTGATGCAGGTGTAGTGAAGGAATTCAGTAAGGAGGGAGAAGAACCAAAGACCGGTGTAGGAAAATTAGTGACTGCAAGTGGTGGAGTTTGCAAGGTCAAGTCTTTGAGTGGCGCTGTCGTTCGATAGTCCTCTTCCAATTGCCTTTTTGCTAAACTAGAACCTCAACTTAATCTCATTGACGAGGCAGCATAGAGGAAAATAAAAAGACGCCGTAAGCGAGTTGAATTTTTTAACAACAATTTCTTCTAACATACCTTGCTGTTCTTGTAATCATTTCTGTTTTTATATATATAAAGTTTTGTTGAGCTAGCGTTCTAACAAAATACCCTATTACTCAAGTGATACTTGAGTTACTTAAGGTAAGTAGAGTAGGAGTAGGTAGTTCTATTGGGTAGAGCAGTAGATTTACCTACTTAAGTACCACTTAGCTATATTAGAGCATATAAGTAGTGAGTACTCTCTAAATAGGTACTGCTACTCCACTCCACTCCACTCGTTTCTAAATCTTCGTTAAGCAACTCCTTTCTTCTTTATAGAAAGTTAGCTCTACGTATTATATCCTCCGGGCTGTCGTTAAGGCGCTAGGACTGTCTCGCTTAAGCTCTCAATAGTGAATGGCTTTAGTGTGTAAGACGAGAACCCACTCGACAAGATATGCGAGCAAAAGTAAGAAGAATTTTAGATGCGAGAATATTTCTAGAGCTTTGCTAATGAATGCTTGTCATATCGGAGTATCGTTAAGAGCTCTATGAAATCAAGGCACCCTATCATAGGGCAATTCCAAGCCCCGTCCAATAACTTACATACCCTTCTTCAGCAATTCAAACAACCTCCACACCCAAATCCCTTCCCATCTCCCCAAAACGAGAGAAACCCCACACCTCAACATCTCAACAGAACCACCAGCCTCTAGCACCCAGCACCAACCAACCCCACCACCCCCTTCGTCGCAACATACTCACAACGACCCTGCGGCCCAATCTCACTCCCATTCGGCGCACTCGCCAACCGCACATCCTCAAACGCAATCCCAAAACAAGGATGTACCTTGCTACAACTCACGCTCGCCGTCTGGTTGCCCTTCCCACCTTGTGTGTACCCGTGAAAATTCCGGAATGTGACGTCGGAGATTTGCATCTTGGAGGTTCCTGCGAAGGAGCCGTTGTTGCCATTGTTTTGCGTGATGGAGGGGCCCGCGTTGGAGCCGTGGATGAGGAAGTTTTCGAAGAGGAGGTTGGTTACTTCGCCCCTGTTTTTGAGGAGTTAGTTTAGTGAGAAAGTTTTTACTTTCTTTTGGTAGCACGAACAAGGGAATGCAGAAAGAGGAAATTGAACATAAAAAAAGGGCCCAACAAACCACCCACCACCCCTAGGAACCCCCCCACTCTCATACCCTTCCTGCAGAACCTCCTCCCCAATCCACGTCTTGATATACGCCGCATTATGCATATCCTCATTATACCTCTCAATCCTTACATTCCTAATCGTCGTGTTCGTCACCGAGCTATCTTCCTTGTACTGTCCCAGCGAGCCGATCGCGATCCCGTTTCCCCCGCGACAGAGCACGTTCTCGATGTAGATGTTGTGCGAGCGCGGTTTGATGGCTACGCAGTCGTCGCCGCCTTGGTATGTGAAGTTGAGGAGGGAGATGTTGTGGGCGTTCACTGTGGTTTGGGTTGTGTTAGGTTTGGGGAGGTGAGTGGGAGAGGCATAAGCGAGAAGAAAAGGGGAAGACGAACTCGTGTCAAAGCCATCGGTGTTTTGCACCCAGTTTACCCCGTAAGGCACGCGGAGCGCCGTCGAGTTACAGGTGATATTCTCGAAATGCATATTCGTCCCATTCATAACATTCAACGCCCAAAGCGGGGAATCCTTGATATAAACTATCCTTTTTCATCAGCTCATTCCCCTCTCCCTCTCCTCTTTCCCCCTCCCCCTTTCACCTAAATCAAGCGAGACACCAAACTCAAAAATCTGTAAGTAAAAGGGAAGCAACTCACAATTCTCCACCCGCACCTCACTCACATTCCACAGATTAAACGGCATCGGTCTCCCCACCCTCGTCACCGCTTCCTCGGCATCATACCAGGCATTTCCATTCCCGTTTATGCCGCCGGTACCGTAGCCGTTGATGGCGATGCGTGTGCCGGAGAGGATGAAGTTCGTGGCGTGGTTTTGGAAGGTGATGGGGTAGGAGTTGGTTCGCCAGTAGTCGAGGTCGTCTGAGAACTGGGTTTTGCTTTGGTTAGGTTTATCATTTTTTTTGTGTGTGTTGTGGAAGTTGGAGGGGAGGTATTTGAGGTGAGAGGAGGTGGGGAATTGTTCTGAGTTTCTGGGTAGTGGGGATGGAAGTGATATTTCCGTCGTATGTGATATTGCTTTGGAATATTCGAGTAATCATCTCGATTCTCCAAATTATCCAAAGATAGTAATCTCATCCCCTTCCCAAACTCTCCCCTCCCACCAAAATGATCCCTCCAAAAAAGGAAAAAGAAACTCACAACCCACACCCCCCTCCACCTAACCTCCACATCCTCAACCACAGGATTCAACCTCGTCGCAATCCAATACACCTCATCCTGGGGGAAAACCACGACACCCCCATGATTACACGTCTCAAACGCCTTCAAGATCTGTGGTGCATCGTCGGTTTGGTTCCCCAGCGCGTGGACGATGCATGTTTTTCCCTGGGGATCTTTGATGGGTGGGAGGGGATTTTGTAATATGGCTTGGGCTTGGGTTTGTGTGAGGAAGGGGAGGATCGCGAGGGAAAGGACAGAGAGGCGATGCATGGTGGGGATATGGAGTGGGTTAAGTATGTTGATTTTTAGAGCGGGGGGTGGAAGGGTAGTTAGTGTTAGGAAGAGGAGTGGTGATAATAAGAGGTAAAGATATTGCATAAAACAAAACAAAACAAAAAAGGTATCTTTCTCGATTCGTAACCCTCGAAGGAGAGAGGCTTCCTGATACGATACGTTATGATCAAGTGATATCGATCGACATCACAGAATGCTCATCTACCTCGAGATTTCATCCACTTCATCCAGTTTGGTACTTTCATTCGTAAGTATCCATCAATCAACCAACGTCGGCAAAAATGGCTGCACCACCCAATGTTCGCAACCAGCGAGGCAAAAGTAACGACTTCCTCGCCCCCCCCCTCGCCCATCAAAAAGATCTTCATCCTCTTTCCCAAAAAATCGAACTTGGAAAGTGCAAAATGCGTCATTCATCCCCTCCCCCCGCCTCTGGGAAAAATCCAAGGTTTGAATTGGGGAAATGGCAATTCTCTTCTGATTGGCGGTAAAACTCACATGGGCTACTCACCTCCATATTCTTCACCCCAAGCCCCCGCTACTGTACTCTTAGAGTAGTACCAACCCCTCGATCCCAATAAAGAAACTGTGGTTGTTCCCTAGGTATTGTATTCTTCCGTTGCACTACTGCTTTCCATCACAGAAATCCATTCCATTCCAGTCAAGTCAGTCCACCAAGTCCAATAATAGCCGAAGTATTACTGTAAGACCGGAACAATACTGTACAGTACTCTAGAATTTAAGAAATAACTAAAGGATCATAAAAGTGATTCCCCTCCTCCATGCACCGAAAAAAGAAAGAGATATTTTAACCAAGATAATAAGGGTTTACGACAAGATACTATAAAACAAGAGAATGAGAAAACCGAAAACACCCAGAAGCAATACAGTACAATATCCCTCTCTTCAAAAAGCCACAAATGGTTACTCAGCACCACCCAAAGCGGACTACAACATTATACCTATCCTTCCCTATCCCTGTAGTCAGCAACCGTACAGAACATGTTCTCGCACTACAAACTCCCCTTCTTGGCCCGGCCAATGACGATTAACGATGATACCTTCGGCGTAGGTACGCATATAAACACACGCAGGATGGATCTCGTCATAGTTATCAATGCATATCCAGATTCCGCAGTTGTGTTAGCAGGATACTAGTGCGCATGTGCTTCCGTTGACTGAGCAGAGAGGAGATGTCTTGAGGTACATGATGTTTGATTTGGTCGAAGTTCTCTCTGATTCTAATCAGCTATATAGATCACAGTCGTATACGTGTCTAACACTGGGTTTGTTGAGTTGGTTAAGTAGTTTTCAATAAGCCGGAATTATTGGTTTCCTACTGATGAATACAGTTCCCAACTTTAAGTAATGGCCCAGAGGCCTTTTTACACCAAAAGTCACCTTACGCACTTCTTTATAAAACAATAACTATAAGAGTTAGAAGAAAGCTTTGTATTATGCACTTATCAAATAGAATAGAAATAACAACTTGTACTCTTAGAAATCTTATTTTAGAGTAGCGTTATCTTTATATAGGTTACTAAAGAGACGATAAACTAGAAATCCTAAAATTTGTATATAAAACCGACGTTTTTCCGGCCAAAAATATGTTACTCTTACGCGCTCTACTGTCCTAAGACCCACTTTAATAATTTATAAAATTTAGCTTAGAAAACCCTAGGTTGAATATAAATATAGAGAGGTAGAGCTAATAAGATAGGGTATTTTACTATTGGTTAGACGTATAATCTTATAGTGAAAGTAGTAAGTTTTGGCTGTTTTTGGTGTTCAGACGGGAAATGGGCCATTATTTAAAGTCTAGTACTGTATATAACGTAGGTGAAGTTGACATGGAAGAAATTCTCCAGGACCAAAAGTTGGGCTACTGATGTCATTTTCTTCTACTTAGCGTGTAAAGACCATTTGTTGTATGTTTATCAAAGATATTTAACCAAGGCCTTTATTGGTTTGATTACTGTAACGCCGCGTGAATCAGACGACGATTTGGTAGCCTTCAATACCCATAGTTACAAAAGCGTTACTTAGTATCATCACCCTTATACTCTTAGTAAACTGGACCCAGTTTCACGTTTGAAAATTTTGTGGACTCAATTGAGAACTAGTCTCTTCATCCTTCCTAATTTGGACTGTTCCTGAAGAATATCACCCCTGAAGTTATATCTGGGACTCGCTTAATGGTTGCCAGGGATTAGTGCCCCTCAGTACCTACCCCTCCACCCTGCCCTCGCGTTCCCTTTACAACAACACCACGCCAAATATTTTGAACCACACTCATCTCAACTTGAACCATGGCAGATACACACACCAAAGAATCCGCCGAAGCACTTATCCCCAGCTTCCAGTTCGAACGCGTTCTCAACCAAGGTACCACCTACCACACGCAACACGACCTCCAAATCCATCGCGAGAACCACAGCTAACCACTCAATCAGATCAAGCAGGACGTCGAATAATCCTCCACGGAACCGTCGACTCCAAACCCGCGCTCCTAATCCTCGAACGTTCTCCCTTCCCTTCTGCTCCTACCTACCTCACCCAATTACCAAAATCCCTTTCGCAGCTGCAAAATCTCGGCGCGAACGATGTTTATTTCTGGTACCTCGCATCTTCACACCCTTCCACATTCCCAATCGTAACACCACCTCAAAACGAAACAAGCAAAGAAGCAAAAGAAGAAGAATCACATACAGATTTGAAGATCAATTTGATATATCCCTGCACGAGCCAACATCTAAAGAAATACTCCCAACAAGGCCTCCGTCTCGTCCATGAAACCCCCCAAATTTATGAGCAGAAAGTCCGTCCGTACATGGAGAACAAGCGTTCCGAAGGCCGTCTGAACTGGGTTTACAACATAATATCGGGTAAAACGGAGGCGGAGGATGTCATCTACCGTACACCACTCTCCGAGACTCCAAACGATGAAGGATTCCTGCTATTGCCGGATCTGAATTGGGACCGTAAGACGATGTCTTCGTTGCATTTACTGGGATTGGTGGAGAGGAGAGATATCTGGTCATTGAGGGATTTGAAGAAGAAACATATTCCCTGGTTGAGGGAGATGAGGGAGAGGATTTTGGAGAGTACGGTGGGGTGTTATGAGGGGGTGGGAGTGAAGAGGGATATGTTGAAGTTGTATGTGCATTATCAGCCTACTTATTACCATTTTCATATTCATATTGTGAATGTGGCTTTGGAGGCGGGGGCTACGCAGGCTACGGGTAAGGCGGTGGGGCTGGAGAGTATTATTGAGACGTTGGAGTGTATGGGTGGGGATGAGGAGGTGGGGATGGAGAGGCTGGCGTTGAGTTATACGGTTGGGGAGGCTAGTGAGTTGTGGACGGGGATTTTTGAACCTTTGAGGAAAGAGAAAGAGGAGAAGAGTTGATAAGAAATCGAATACAGTGTTAATGATAGAGCTAGATGCTTGAATTCGACGAATGACGAATGTACGACTACTGGATACAATAACGAATCAGGACTGCGGGCTATAACAAAACTACGAATCGCGATACTTCTTCTCAATCGCAAGGACCAAATCATTGACCTCAGCTCCGTGGGGACAATCCTTCCACTCCCGCCCATCCCTCACACAATAAATCTCGTTATCCAGTCTCACAGTGCAGCTCTTGGTAACCCCATTATCCGCACTTCTCTTCACGCTGTTCCTCAACAAGCTCATACCTTTCCCACCATCGTCCTCAACAGCACACTCCTCTAGCTTATTCATATCGATGCCATGTTCCAAGGCGCAATCTGCTACTAAGCTCTTCTCTGGGATGGACTTGTAGTCTCGAGTCAAACACATGGTGAAGCCTAGGTAGGTCTTTGGAGATGGGTAGAGGTTGGCGGCACAGAGCTCTATTATGTTTCCTAGACATTCTGGAGGACCATGCATGCAGGATACGCCGTCATTCGCGGTGGGGGTTCCGATGAATGATAGAGTAAAATTCACTTTGGGGAGGACTCGTTGCATTGTTGGGAGGACGAGGAGTTTCAAGCAGTCCTGGAAGGTAGGGTGTTAGCATATAGTTTGTAGATTCCAACTTGGAATCAAAAGTGGTTCCGAGGTTGTAGTCGGAGAAATATTCCACGAACCTGTGCATCTGGACATTTGCTCATGATATGAGCTTCCAGAGGGACCAAAGGCTTCTCTGCCACTTTCTCCCCCCCCTTTACTGCACTCTCCCCCAAAGTATGATCGCATGGTCGTAATCTCGCAAAGAACGAGCCGTTTGGGCTCTGATTTCTGAAAGAGAGGAGGTAGAGAAATGCTGCAATACTGAATCCTGCCACCCATCTCAGAAGCCTAATTCTAGGTATCATTTCGTTATTGGTACGGGGGACAGCTATCGTTCGTGCGCTCTTTTCGCCTGGAAAGTCGCAGCTGTTGTTATTCATTTTGACACTGCGATGGAATGTAGATGTCAGATGGATAGCGAAGACATGAGTACTTTGACTCGATTGTGGTGTTGTTGACAGATGTGGTTATGCGGTTCCAAATAAATGACGCTCGGAGTCTCAGAATGGCACTTTCTTCAACCGCCCATCGAGGCCTTGGCGAGCCAGCGAGCTGACGGAACACCATCATCACCACTCGCACTCTTACTGTACCTCCCAGTCTGCAGCCAAATTAATTAATTCCCCTTTTCAAGCGCCACCGTTGTATTTGATGCCAGTCAACAACCTTGAGTGATCTGATTGCAGGAAAAGGAGACGAGCCATTCACTTCCAACAAGCAGATTGTGGCTGTGTCCCAGATAGGAAATCCCAGGGATTTAATCCCACCCTTCCTCCAAGTCAAAAACCAACCCAAGCAGAGACAGCACACGGAAGTCATCTCCCGATCACTCAGAAAAGAGAAAAAGGAACCTGTTTCTTCCTTTGCAAACCCCCTTGTAATGCAGTAGTCTCGATAACAAGTATTCCGCTTGCTGCACCTTTTACTTTTGTTCACGTCCAATGGCCATACTGGAAGTACTTACCTTGGAGGCTTTCTTACGTCCGCTGGAGATTGATATCCATAAGATCCATGGACTAGCGAGGAGCTTGGCTACGACCTACGAGCGGTTGGCGAGGGAGTCAAAGGACCAGTTTTTGTCGACGCCAATATCTGACTCTGTTCTAAGGCCGGTTGGTGATACCGGTGGGAGGTGAGTTTGCATTATGCTTTTCCCTTTAGGTGGTGAAGAGGGGAGTAGGGTCATGTGATACATTCTCCTAGTTGGGATGTTTTGAGTGATTGGGAGGAAAGAAGGTTATCGTTAATGAGAGTCTGTGCTGACGAAGTGAATAGATACCTCGCTATTGATATGTGAGTTTTCACGCTTCTACAAACACTTTCTAGCTCTGACGTTGAATAGTGGTGGTACGAACTTGAGAGTCGGTTTTATTGAGTTATTGGAACCTGAAGCAGAAATTGCTGGATTGGATGGCATTTCAACAATAGCAAACGGAGGACCAAAAGAGACATCACGTGTTCGAAGACAACTTGAGAAATCTTGGCCGATCGGAGAGCAATTGAAACGAAATAAAGCGGAGGATCTTTTTGCTTGGATTGGTTCATGTATAGCCGAAGTTGTGGGAGACGGATGTAAAGTATGGGCTGGGGAATTACCAGAAGAGATCCCATTGGGTGTTACATTCTCATTCCCAATGATGTTTGTTTTCCCCCCTTCAAGTATTGCATTTGTACTGATACTGTATAGCCAACATACATTATCCCATGCTACTCTCATGTCAATGGGCAAAGGCTTTGCTATAACATCAAACTCAGACCTTGGAAAATTACTCATTGAAGGGTACGAAAGTGTTAGGAATCCCACATTACCAACAATTAAAATTCATGCAATAGTCAACGATTCAGTCGCAACACTAGTTTCCTTTGCGTATCAACTTCGCAGTAATCCAAAGCGAAAAGCCGCTATGGGATTGATTGTAGGCACTGGATGCAATGCTACCATTCCCCTAGCTCTCAACAAACTTCATACAAGCAAGAGACCTGCACAGGTCAAAGTTCTCAACGATAGCGCAGCCTCAGATGAGACCAAGATCACAGTCAACACGGAATGGTCAATTAACGGATCAGCGCCAGCACTTCGAGAATCAAACTTCATCAACCGTTGGGACGAGGTGCTAGATTCTCAAGGCGACACACCAGGATTCATGCCCTTCGAATACATGACAGCAGGTCGATACCTAGGCGAACTAGGTCGGCTGATCCTCCTAGACTATTTTATCCACCATCTCGGAATCGCAAGAAGAAACTTGCCTCCAAGTTTACTTGAACGACATGGATTATCTACTTCCTTCCTTGGAAACTTGGGTCCCCATTTACAACACATAGAACCTTCCATGCTACGCCAGTTAGAGAAGGAACTTCCTCCAGCCGAACACGCAGAAGCATTCCACTGGACCGAGGAAACCGCAGAGGTGGTCTACAAAGTCGGCAAAGCGATACAAGTTCGTGCCGCGGGAATGACAGCAGCTGCCATCATTGGTCTGCTATCCTGCGCTGATGAAATATCTCTTTCTCCCCTACCTACACCCAATTCGACGCCCGAGCACAAGATTACCAACGGTAATCATATCCCGCCTCCGAACAAAATTGAGGAATTGATGGTTGGTTATACGGGAGGCTGTATCTCTCATTTCCAGGATTTCCTCGAGGACTGTCAGCGATTTTTGGATGAGATCATGGACGCTGAGTTTGGAGAGAAGGCCATTGGGATTCCTAGGGTGGTTCTGACGCCTTGTCATGATGGCGGCATTATTGGTGCTGGGATTTTGGCTGGAACTGTCAAGGGAATCTTGAGTTCCTCTTGAGTGAAGAGCAGCATTTTTGTTTTCTGCCTTGGTGTGTTGAGCCTTTGGATTTTGTTCTTGGTGATGGATAGATGAAGGGCCTCTTTTTGGATATTCTTGCTGGACTGGGATGGCCTGGGGAGGGTTTTTGCAAACTGGAGCTTGGCTTTTTCTTTTCTTTGTTAGGGGGACCTTTTTTTGAGATAGCTGCGTTTAAGGTGTTGACCTGGAAATCCACATGGGAAACGACGGTGTGTACTTTACAAGGCGCAGAGAATCATTCTCCGGCATTAGAAGGTTTAGAGGCGTAAATCTTACGAGTGTGTTTTATCTTTTTTTCCCTTTTCTTGTTCCTTCTTCTTTCCGTCTGTCTATCTTGGTGTCTAATGTGTAATGTGTCGTGCGTCGCGTGTAATGTAATGTAATGTGTAGTATTTAGTACAGTACAGTAGCCTTCCATAAACCTTTGATACTTGCCCGAATTGCGTGATATCTGGGCTCAAGGCAGAAAGATAATTCTTCCCTTTTCCCTTTCCCTTTCCCATTCCCTTCTTCTTTTTTTTCTCTTTTTTTGTGGGTTGTGGTGGGTTGTGGTGTGATGTTAGGTCTTCATTATTGCGACAATCAGATCTCGCAAGTCGAACTTTGGGGGGGTTAAGGTTTCTACTTTCTGCTTTTTGGTTTTTTGGTTTTTTGGTTTTTTTGGGTTGGGGGTTTAAGGATCTCTGGTGGAGTGTGTGGGAGGTGTGTGGGAGGGTTTTCAAGCTTATTCTTTTTTTCGGGATGGGATGGTGTGGGGGTTTATGTGGTGTGTGTATGTATAATGTGGTGGGATATGTGGTGGGTGGGGTATGGTATAGGCAGCAGTGCGATGCCTGCAGGAATATTTCACTATCAATACTTTGGATTAGAAAGCAGCATTTTAGAATTAGGAGGAAAGTGAAACGGGGTTTGGGTTGCGTGTTGGATGGGTTACGAGTACGATGGTATTAGTTTTGGTGGGGTGGTTCCTTGGGGGCGTGGGGGTTGGGATGTGGGTTTGGATGTTTGGATGTTTGGATGTGGGTTTGGATGTTTGGATGTTTGGATGTGTCGCGGGCGAGATGGTTGTGGGTTTGCTGGGGTGAAAAAGGTTGGTGATGGGGTGGAAAGCCCTGGGAATGATACAGGTATTTTGTCTGGGAGGATGTAGGTTTTGCTAAGGTTGGGAGTGGAGTGTGGATTGATACTGTATGGTATGGTATGGTGCCTGACTTGTGGGTTGATACTGTGGCAAGCATATGATTATGAACTTTGAGAGATCGGCGAAGGTGAAGAGAAGGTATAGATATTATGTAAGATGCTGTACATGAATTAAGTGCTAGGTAGGGGTTTACTTGGGATATTGTGAGGGTTGGGTGTTGGAAATCATGATTCGGATTTGGATAGTGAATTACTGAGGTAGGGGGCTTGGTTTTGAGGTTGTTGTGTTTGCATGGTTTTTCGTGTTTTTTTAGAGGGGGGGGAAGGGGTAGGGGAGCGATCTATTGTATAGATATATACATCCTGTTTGGGAGTAGGTACTCGTCGGCGGTTTTATATAGGTACCTAGTTTAGTATTTTTTATACCCCACGGTACATGTTACCCTACTAGCTAGAGATCGCTACCTAGGTCTGTTGGTCTAGAAAATTCGTCACGCGGGGACGGGTAAGAAGGCGTTTGTGGAATCGTGATAAAACGGTGTAGAGGGTATCTATAGAACGTAGATTATAGCTCTACTTCGACCCTGTTCCCTACTTCTGACTCCTCGGATATGGTAAAAGTATAATATTCTTGTTTGTTTTTTGTAAAGGGGGGGTGGACAGTCAATGCTGGACACTGTCACGTAGATCCTATGTGAAAAAAGTCTATATCGACCAGATATAAGTCTTTGATTCGCTGGTTTAGCTAAGAATTGGGGCCGAGACATACTATGATCAGCGACAGTGTCCAGCTTTAACTGTCCACCCCCCTTTATTTAGATCGTAGAGGATAAGAGAAGAGGGAAAACTACTATTTAGTTAAGAATCTGTACATGAAAGCTAGTCAAGACTAGTAGTACTCTATGAGGTTAACCTAAAAGTAAGAATTTTGTGACTTGTCGTTTACATAGATTGGAGGATAGCGCGCTTGTGGACGTTAGAGCGGCAATGTCTTGACTGAAACTCTATATATTCCGAGTAAACAGATCCTAAATTGTAAATCCAAGCCGCCTAATATAACCCTAACAGAGTGAAATGTCTGAATCGTGAAGTATATTCTCAGCCTCTTCAAGCTGTAGATCTTACCTCGCCGCCAATTTTCTTCCATCTCAAACTCGCAATATAACATAACGGACCCTTGTCCTCTGCCATCAACTTCCTTCTCTTCTCACACCCCTCAGTCGGTGGTCCAAATTTCCCACACGCAATAGCCCGCGTGCAATAAGGACATTCATCACTCCAATAGATCTTTGGCGTCTCCCAGGTCCTGACATAAGCCTTCGCACCCTCCGTACTCAAAACGGCACCCTCCTTCAAAGGGAACCTCCAGGTCGCTGCTTTCTCAACAATAGCCATCAACTCCTCCTTCTTATCCTCGCTCGTCTCGAATTCAATGACAAGTTCCCTCAAAGATGTCAATTTGGAAAACGCACAACCCCATCCACTCTCATTCCAAGGGATGACCTGACCTCTCTGTTCCGCCTCCCAATCCGCCTTCATCACCCCAGCCTCACTACTATGCCCCCGCTGCGGATTAATCTCCAACGCAGCATTCCTTTCATTCCACCACCAATCGCCCCTCCGAATCGTGATCGTGACCCTCTCCATCCCCTGCAAATACCCCTGGCTGCAAAACAGCGGGAAGCTATGCTCCAACCAAAACAGCTGCGTGAAGAAATGTATCTCCTTGACCAACTTCATCTGCCACGGTTGAAAATCCCGGAAGTACCGCGCTTCGTGCACGTGTTCGTCCCATTTGTCGCGGTCGAGGTTTGGCGGCCAGCGGGCGTGCCAGAAGACGTGTTCTTTGCTTGTTGGGGGGAGATGGTAGGTTTCGAGATAGGCGAGACGACAGGTTTGGAGCAGCGTCGTGGAGACGGTGCGTTGGCCTGTGTAGCCGGGTCGTGTGTAGTTGGTTGATACCGCGTATTGGGATGAAGGGTCTGTTTTTGTGTATTCTGTGAGTGCGTATTGGAAGATTTCGTCTCGGATTTCTGGGGGGATGCGGCCGTTGAAGAGAGGGGAGTCGAGTTGGGGATTTATAGGACGGTTTTGTTCGTGGATGGGGTGTCGTTTGGTGCGTTTGTTGGCCTTGGGTGCTGGTGATGTTGGGTTTTGGAAGATTTGAGAGGGAGGGTTTCCTGCTTGGGTTCGGTGGAGGGATTGCCAAAGTATGCTTCCGGCGAGGTTGTCTCTTATTCTTTCACTTCTTCTTATTCTTGGGGGTTGATGGCCCATATCACCTGTTGGGTGTTCTGTATCGGATGTTGTGTCCATGATTTTCCTCTTCCAACGCAGAATAAAATTCAACTCTCAAATTGGGGGGTTGATAGTAAGCGATAGATTGAGAGAAACGATGAATGGGTTATGATAGAAACAAAATATCAACGGAGGATAATAGAAATATATAGGAACTTCAATTACTGTAGGTAGCAAAACGCGGGGAGGAAAAGAGGGGTCTGCTGCCTGCAGGTTGCCTTGAGCCTTGCTGATGCCTTGTGGTGCGATGATTGGAAGTTTCTGGTTGGTACTCACCACACCATGTCAATATGCAAGGCAACTATCCGCGTTGAGTCTCGGGAAAATCAATACCACCGGGGACAATATCAAATAGGGGAAAAAGCTAGAGTCTTCGAGCTTTGAGAAACAAGACAGAAGGGGAAAAGGAAAGTAATTGCTTCATGGCACCTTGGCCGTAATGGACACGAAATGAAGTAGATGGCTCTAAGTTCAACTTGGAAGTTTAAGACCAGCCCATAAAAATATAGGAAACAAAACGAACAAACAAACAAACGAAAAATAACCCGAATGTTTAGACGAGTGATGTCAAAACATGGAAAAGGATAGGAGACCCAGCATAGATATGTAGGCCGGACCTGAAGTAGTTGTAGAAAAGGCCAACTCGGCCCGTGATAGCAGCATACGGGATCATGCCTGATCGGTCTTGTCTCGCCTAAGTTGCCTCGCAGCCTCGGTCAGATTAGGTTCCGGGAATAAGATCAGACCCACGCTCATTCGTCCGATCCCCCGCTGTCCACATGGGCTTCCGTGCCAGAAATTGGACGCGTCTAGACCACCATCGCAACTCCCCACGAGCAGCCCTGGAGTCCGTCCCTGGGATTCGCAGCGAAAAAAAAAACCGGCGTGCTCAATAATAGAGCGGCGAATTGGAGTCGATCTCTTGAATTGGAAAGCATCTGTACTCGTACGGCGACCAAGTCAGTCTATCCCTGCGCTCCTTTTTCCTTGCGACGAGTACGGAGGTATCCATGGATGCTCTGTCAAATGTCAAGAGACTTTGGTCTGTGTATCGTCCACAACTCCCATCCACAACCCCCAACCATAATAAGCCACTCCGCTTGTGGTCGTGGTTGTTCTCTCCTGTGTTTCCCTCTGAAGATCCCCTTTGCGAGAGACACACTCACACTCATTCTTTAACAGGAACCCCCAGACTAATAGGCTCGTCTACCACTAGCGGCGGCACCACTCCGGTTCATCTTCTATCCATTCGCCTAAGCACAACGTCTTCACCTCCTCCTCACACCTTCTACCTGCCCCTTTTTGTGCCGCTTAAGCCCGAATGCTGGGTCTGAGGCGTGTATGATGTTCTCGTCTGCAAAGGAGTCGCCTAAGCACAACGTCTTCACCTCCTCCTCACACCTTCTACCTGCCCCTTTTTGTGCCGCTTAAGCCCGAATGCTGGGTCTGAGGCGTGTATGATGTTCTCGTCTGCAAAGGAGTCGTCTTTGGCTTCGAGAGACCCCTCTCCCGCCACGACCCTCCAACCACATCAGGAGTATTCTGGCGAAGAGAGTGACCAGAAGCAAGGCGTGACGAGCAAGGAGGAAGAAATTTTAGATCTGGATTTCTCCGATTTAGGTGTAGCACAGGTTTTTAACCATGATCCTCGTCCAACTTTCGTTGTCAAATTCGACACTCTCTCAGAGGATCGCTTCGATGTGGTTTTTGTAAATTCAGCATTGACTGAAAATCCCAAACTATTCACTGCTATTGAGCGTGCAAGTGGCCCTCAACAGCCATCAAAAGACGCCGCGGCCACTCAGTTCAGAGGCTGGTTGAATACGATCTTTGACACATCCTCCACAAAACTGCCACCGGCCATCTATTCTGATTTTGCTTGGAATGCCTTTCACATTCAAAAGACCTGGGTGGTTGTTGCAGGAAATGATACTATCTTTGATAGGCCGATGGATGTCCTCTCGCGCACTTCGAGCTCAAATTCCACTTCTTCTCAGGCTACTGAAATCCTCTCGCATAGCAAAGTGGATATTGTGCGTTCAAATGCCACAAACAGCATAGAGACAGAGGAAGCCTCTCCCTCCTTTGTAACACCTGGAACACCGGACTGGACCGTACCATTCCCTGTCGGTGATCTATCTCCTCATATCATCTTTACTCGAAGCGTGGATTGGGCTGCTACACCTTTGGGAGACATGACTTCATGGACACCAGAATTTCGTCAGATTTGTAACCTTCTCATGGCAAACCCACATCCCGCTGCGCTCTTCTGGGGCGAGGAACTCACAGTCATCTACAATAAAGCATATGCTGATAATGTGGCTGGCGACAAGCACCCGAAGCTCATGGGAGTAGGATTTTCGACGGCAGGAGCATTCCAAGAATTGTGGGACCACGTTGACACAATTTTCAACGAATGTCGAACTACAGGCAAGTCTGTCGCTATATCGGAACAAATGCTGCCAATTCACCGTTTTGGTTTCCTTCAAGAGACGTATTATACTTGGTCGCTCAGTCCTCTATATGGTGGCACAACGAAAATCCTCGGCATGTATAATGCTCCATTTGAGACCACTCGGCAAACCCGAGCCGCTCGTGCCTTTCAGACTCTTCTGAAGTTAGGACAAGATACTGCTCTTGCACAAACTGTGTCTGGATTTTGGGGCAAAACTTTACTGTCTTTGGAAAGTAATGGGTTTGATTTCCCTTTCGCTCTGATATACTCTGTGCAGGATGAATATGAACAAGAGGATGATAATTCCTCTACCTCTTCTTCGTCAGATGTCATGAAGTCTTGCATACTAGAAGGTTCAATTGGTGTCCCAGATGGTCACGCCGCTGCACCTTCACGGCTGGATCTCCATCGCGCGAGAGGGGGGTTTATTCCATCGTTCCGAGACGCTCTAAGAACACGTCAACCAAAACTCCTCAAAATCGTTGATGGATCTCTCTCCGAGTCGTTGCTTGAAGGCATTCAGTGGAGAGGCTATGGCGAACCCTGCAGAGAGGCGATTGTTTGTCCAATTCGACCTACAAATTCAGATGATGTGATGGGCTTCTTAGTATTTGGTATTAATCCCCGTAGGCGATACGACGAGGATTATCAAAAATTCGTTCAACTCCTGGATCGGCAAATGACTACATCCCTGGCTTCGGTCAAATTGTTCGAAGAGGAGACTTTGAGAGGTGACACTGCTAAAGAAAATGCGGAGGCTGAGCGTGTGCGATTCTCGAAAGAGTTGGATCTCGAGCGCACCCGACTACAACGTATGGCTGAGATTTCTTCGGTTGGTCTGTTCTCAATTGGAGTTGATGGCAAGGTCTTGGAGGCCAACGATCGATGGTATGAGATTAGTGGTCACTCGAGAGACTTGACGAAACCTATGTCATTCGTGGATACTCTAATTGAAGAATGCCAAAGTGCGATGTACCAGGGATGGAAACGACTTACGGTGGACCGTATGCCATGGACCTCCGAGTTACAATTGAAGAATAGTTGGTTTGACCCTGCTACGACGGAAGAGTTTGATCACTGGGTTCTTGTAGCGGCACAACCAGAAATTTGTATTGAGGGGGAGTTGAAGAGTGTCATGGGGACAATCACTGATATTACGCTCCAAAAGAGAAGTGAGAAAGATGCAAAAATGCGAGCAAAGCTTGCCGACCAGCTTTTGACTCGCGAACAAGAGGCAAAGGATTTACAAAAGAGACAATTAGAAGAAGCAGAGGAAAATCGGAGACGTCAAAACAACTTTATCGATATTACGTCTCACGAGATGAGAAACCCCTTGAGTAAGTTCGCTGATGATCTCCTATGTTTCAGGACTGACCCATCAAATAGGCGCAATACTGCAATGTGCGGATAGTATCACCACTACTCTCAAAGAGGCATTGACCGGAAATTCTGCTCTGGATGCTTCTGCTATCGTTGCATTTGAAGACGCGATTGGTTCCGCAGAGACCATCACCTTATGCGCGCAGCATCAAAAGGCTATCATCGATGAGTATGATTGCCCTTATCCATAGAAACTTTAGACCGCTAATATTGTACAGCATCTTGACAATCTCCAAGCTGGACGCGAATCTCTTGCTCATTACTCCTCTGCCAGTCCAGCCTGTGGAAATAGTACGACAGACCTTGAAGATGTTCACCGCAGAAGTCCAGATGAGTTCAATCGAGCTCAATTTTAATATCGAAGACTCGTGGGTAGATCTCGATGCAAATACTGTCATGTTAGATTATTCTAGACTGCGACAGATTTTGGTAAACCTACTTAGCAACGCCGTCAAATTCACCAAGAACGAGGCGAAACCCCGCAAGATCACCATTTCTCTTTCTGCCCATACAGCTGCGCCACCTCCCTTTCCAGACGACTTTAAGTACTTCCCAACCGAAAAGAGTTGCCCAGATGTGACTGCAGGAGAGGACTGGGGAAGAGGTGATATCCTCTATCTCCGATTTGAAGTAAACGATAGCGGTTGCGGTCTTACCGAGGAGGAGAAAAAGAATCTTTTCAATCGTTATTCACAAGCCTCTCCCAAGACCCATGTCAAATATGGAGGCAGCGGTCTGGGATTATTCATTTCACGTCAGCTTACTGAGCTTCAAGGTGGTGAAATTGGAGTTGCTTCGAAAGCTGGCGTTGGCAGTGTCTTCGCATTCTACGTCAAGGCGCGAAAAGCCGAATCAAAAGATGTCAACAACCCAAAAGACAAAGCGATTCCTGGATCTCAAATGCTTACCGTTCCTATCATGCAACCCTCCATCTCGCGCGTCTCCTCAGCACCAGCTTCCATCCCAACAACCACATCTCTCGACTCGGGCCCAGCAAAATGGCACGTCCTCATCGTCGAAGACAACCTCGTCAACCAAAAAGTTCTCGCCAAGGGTATACGCAAAATAGGCTGTACAGTCCACGTCGCAAATCACGGTGGCGAAGCCCTGGACCTCCTCCAGCAGACTAGATACTACAAAGGACGAGAGGATGATGGAAAAGAACTTACGGTCATCCTCATGGATCTCGAGATGCCGGTTATGGATGGTCTTACTTGTGTAAGGAAGATTCGGAGTTTGCAGCAGGAGGGTCTGGTCACGAAGCATTTACCGATTATTGCCGTTACTGCGAATGCGAGGCAGGAGCAGGTTTCTGCTGCGAAGGCTAGTGGGATGGTAGGTTTCCTCTCCATGTCTTCATTCTTACTTATAGTTGCTAATCGAATGACCAGGATGATGTTATGCCGAAGCCTTTTCCGATCCGCGAGCTGATTCCAAAGATTGAGACTCTTCTCAACTCTTGAGGAATGAATTCTTTAAGAACCTTTGCTCATCGACTCATTGGCACTCAGCTCGTCATTTGGGACCTTCCTCTCCACTTGTTTCCAGGTTCAACATCCACCCGGATTCTTTCTTCTCTCCCCATGACCCCTTCTCGAGTGAAGTCAGCGAAGAATATCGATTACATGCATACACGCTGCATACACGAGTTTCTAGAAAAGAAGACCAAAGCGAGCATTGCGAGATGATCTCTTCTATTTTTTCGGCATTTTCTTTCGCCATTGCTGGAGGAGATAGAATGTGGTTAAGATGATGCATACATGCATATTTCAGGCGTTTCTTTTTCTCGTTTCTTTCTCTTCTTGTTTTCATTTGCATTGTTCCTTTCTACTAGATTTCCTCTTTCCCCTCCTATCCTGCTAACGATCTTCGAGGATCTCTGAGTTTTCGCGGAGGAAGTTTGGTGGGTGTGGTGTGGTATGGTGTGGTCTCTTTTTGAGGGGAGGTTGATTTGTTTTCCATTTCCATTTCCAGTTCCATTTCCATTTCCAGTTCCATTTCCATTTCCAGTTCCATTTCCATTTCTTTTTTTGTCATTTCCTTGATTTCATTTGTTTGATTTGTTTCCTTTTATACACGAGATACCCTGGGAAGTTTCCTTTTCTTCTTCTTTTCTTTTCTTCTTCTTTTTTCCTTCTCCCTTTCTTTCCTACTTTTTTCCTTCTTCAATTCTTCTCCATCGTACTTGTCTCTTTATCTGGATTAAGAAGATGCTTCTAGGCGTTGGATGGATGGCTGGCTTGAAGAAAGACAGATTGGTCTTCTCCTTTTCTGTTTTTCTCTTTTTTGTTGTTGGCGTGTCTGGGTCTGGATTTCGCAGAAGTCTGGATTCCGAGTTTCTTTGGCTTGGTTTGGTTTTGCAAAGTGTCTTGAGGGAGTTGGTTGGTTTGTAATGAGTGGAGTGGAGTGGAGGTTGGGGATTTCTTTTTTTTTGCAGCATTGGTTGGTTTGTAAGGCATTATTGCATTGCATTACGTATGGCATTGTGGCTAGCGAGCATATGGATGGAATGGGATGGGATGGGATGGGATGAACTGGGGGGCGGGGTGTGGGAGTGGGGGTGGGACTTAATACGATATGAGACGAGATGAGACGATACGATAGCTTGATGAATGGTGATGGATGATGGATGATGGATAGGATCGTATGAAATGAAATGAGATGAGATGAGATGAGATGAGATGTGATGAGATGAGATGTAATAAGATGAAATGAAATGAAAGTGGTTTAAGCTTGAGATAGATGATTTGAGATGATTTAAGATGACTTAAGGTAACTTGAATAAATGATTGAAAGTTAAGAGTTGGGGTGAGGGAGATGGTGTAAACTAAACTAAACTGATCTGATCTAATCTAATCTATATCAACTTAATATAGTAAGTAAGAAGTAATAGAAAGAGTAGTAAATAGCAAGGGAGTATGTAAGTAAGCAAGGAAGAAAGGAAGAGATATTGTACCGTACCGTATGGTATCTGATAGGTGTAAAGAGGTTGTGATTATTATATAGGATATAAGATAATATAAGATAAGATGAGTTGCGTTGGAAAGGGATAGGATGGGATAGGATAGGATAGGATGAGATGGTAAGATATATAAGAGGGGAGGGACGGGAGGGGGTAGGATGGTATGGCAAGGACGGTACGGTACTTGTCTATGTCACTCACTATAGGTCGTACCTACCTAGGTACTGTATACTTGTACATATGTACATGAGAGAGACCGTGATAGCCGCATCGGATCGATTTTCATCTTGGATGTTTGTTGGAGTTGGATGCTCGTACGAGTACGGATTCATCAAGCAACTTGGAATCTGAACATGACATGCATAGAAATTTCATCACGTGGAGATTATGGAGGGGACGGGAGCTGATGGATGGATGGATGGTGGGGTAAAGGTAGCTCCAAGTAGCATGCATCTCCAACGAGAAAGCCATCCATCTACTCGTCATCACCTAGAATCAAGACTCAAGTCTCAGACCACCCAAAACCCAACACAACCTGCCCTCGTAACTCAACCAATTGACATCTACACCTCTACCAACCTACACAAGAGGGGATATACCGACACCAACAAAAAGCACTTTCAAAATAGCTTCTACAGCCAATACCCGCCTCCAGCGTCTAGCACGCAGCATGTCGACCACCGCCACGACCCCCTCAACCGTTGGTCCCGCACCATGGCGACCCCTCTTCCTATCACACATCGCAAAGATGTCGTCGCCCGAGTTCGTCTTCAGCTCTCTCGCGGCGACAGAAGAGAAAAACGCACCCACGCCCTACGTCCCACGGGCGCGATATTGCATCTTCCGTGGGATGTGGGCGGAGCTGCCGGAGAATAGACATAATGATGCGCCGAAGAATGAGAGGGTTTACGAGAGTGATTTGTTGACTTTGACTACGGATGTGAGGATGCAGAAGGTGCCGGAGTTGTTTGCTAGTTCGGAGGGGAGGGGGGATGTGAGGCAGAGTCAGGGGAGTGGAGGGGGAGGGCCGGTGGAAGCGGTTTTTTGGGTGAAGGATGTTATGACACAGTGGCGGATTCGAGGGGATGCGTATATCGTGGGCCCGGATATTGAGGGGGAGGGGGAGGAATCGAGTGGGACGCGGACGACGAAGAGTAAGGTTGGTGAGAGGATGAGAGTGGTGAAGGAGGAGGGTAAGGAATCATGGTCTTGGGCGACTGAGCTCACTGCACATTTTGGTAATCTCTCACCGGGTATGAGGGGTAGCTTCAAGAACCCCGCACCAGGGACGCCGGTTTCTGTCCCGCCTGAGGATAAGTCGTTGGCATTGGGCCAGAAGGTGTTGGATTTACATGATGAAGCTGCGAGGAAGAACTTTCGAGTGGTTGTTATTAGACCCGAGTTGGTTGAGCAGGTTGACTTGACCGAAGCCGACAAAGCTCGGCGGTGGCAGTATACCTTTGTCGGGGGAAAGGAAGGAGGGGAAAATCTACAACACCGAAGTGAAGTTGGACATTGGAAAGTGGAAGAGTTGTGGCCATAGAGAAAGAGACATGGAGAAAAGAGAGGATCCTCCGAAGACAGGCATGAAGGGTCAAGGGCCCTAGTTTTAGTAAGAAAAAGATAGCGGCAATGGAAAAGGAGCCTCTGACTCGATATTTAGAAAGGCGTGCTTGCATCTGCTTCAAAAACTTCGGAAGTTTCTCAAGCAATATGACATGTCGTCTTTGTCGATGATATCTTTTCAGACCTGATGCGAATAGACTGTTTTGATTCGATGGTGTTCCCCTTCTTGGCGTCCATAGCCCTGCCCCCAAGACTGAGCTCTTACGCCGCTTTTCTGCAAACACCACGTTGAGACAGGGAATCAGTCTTGCTGTCGCCATCGCCCCTGTTAATAATGATCGTGATGCCACGAGAGATTCGGCCTTGGATGGCCTGAAAGTTCTTCGAGAACTTCTTGAAACGTGAACTCACTTTTACAAAGATTTTTTTTTGGAGGGCAGGTGCTACTTCTGATTTGGCAGCTGCCAGCTCAGCGGCTCGGCATGGCCGGAGGTAGAGACACATTGAGTTGTTTGCTTTGATGTACGAAGTATCATGTCCTTGTGTTGACCTTGACTTGAGGATACTTTTGGTGGTTGGGTTGGTGGCTGACTTGTACTTCTAGATCTCACAAGTCTCGTAGGAAGTAGTACCCGACTCGGCGTCTACTAGAATTCTTCTTCTAGTCTCCCAGGAGTACTAACAGCAACCCGTATCCGAATTGTTCAACTTGGGCCACTAGAAGTGATATTAGGCCAATTGTTGAGCCATAATAGGACTATTTGTTGCAATACTTGGTGATATGAAATCACCACCTCTCACAATTCTACCCGCAATCCAATCTATTTGTACACCGCAATCAAGAAGGTCAGAAACGTCAAAAGGTCAAAAGAAACCACACAGTTGATTATGTGCCGTGTCGGGGCGCGTAAGCTTTATCCAGCAGGACCGACTGCAACGTCAATCCCCTAGAGAGGGAAGCAGACGAGACAACTTTACTCGAATAAAGCGCTCCACCGATAAAATGAATATACGTGGTGTACGTACAGTCTGACAGCCGGCAATATGTACCGGCACCGTTCAGATAGAGAGGATGATTGATGACCACAGCGTCTTGTGCCCTTCGCCAGTGGCCCGTCCCGCAGTGCAGGAGGATGGGGAACGGCTTACACTTACCAGGCCGAGGCTTGGAGGGTAGCTTCAGAGTGAGATAAATCATATTCTCTCACACTGTGGTGAGATGGGGATGTTGGATTGGGTGTTTCGTGGGGGTTCGCAAGCATTTGCCCAGTGCAGGAGATGATCTGCTCTCTCTCGTCGTCTAGATAACGTCGTGGTCAGCAGAGGCGGCGGCGCATGGCATCGATCGCATGAAGAAGAAAAAAAGAGCAATCCATTCAATTCGTTTCAATTAAGCCCATTCTGGTCCATAGGGCTCTTGTGGATCGTTTAGCTGCAATGTAGCTCCGTACCCATACAACCAACACGTCTGCACCTCGATCCTCCTGTAGGGTCGTTTCCCGCCGGCAGTCACACGACGATGTTGCCTCAGATTGTATTCGTTTCACGACCATTGGCCATAGCCGGCGGCAGATGTACGGGAGGAGGCAAGTTTAATATATATCGAGCGGGAGATGCCGTTTGCTGATATATGCTGTAGAAGATTTTCTCCATCTGTACAAGTAGGTATATCGATACATGTGATATGTATGCATTGGCTGCCCAAGATGGTTGTGTGTACCTAGCCTACTCGGTTAGCCTGTCAAGCGGCACTGCTGCAGTCTGTACAGAGTAGACCTCTTGACAAGGGCTTTCTTCTCCACACACACCCTCGGTGAAAGGTGATTGGACTTGAAAAGTGCAATAGCCAGAGACCACGAATCAGACTGCATCGAAGGCTTTGAAGAGACCAGGGCTATGTATAGATCTCTAATTGGGGTGTTGATAGGCGCTGATAGCTTCCAAGTTCCCTCGCTAACATTGAATTCGAAAAGGATGCGGCTCGGTTCCGTGACCTTATGTGACGCCAATATGTAGGAATCGCGAAAGGGTTTTGTTAAAGGGAACACGACCTGTTCTTCCTCCAACACATTTCTCGTATCTGTAGGGAGCGTATCTCGGATGCAGCACGTATGATTTTGAAGCGGTGATTGCCTTCAGTGTATGCTAGCGAAGCACTTTACCGCGGATTTAAGCTGTGTGTGAACGGAGCATGGAGTTGGTAAATTATGTGGTTGTCTTTGCAGCGAAATACAAATGCCGTGAGACTTCCCTTCTAGTCCCCTTGGCAGGGCTTTGCATGGCTTTGCAGGGCTTCACAGGGCTACGCTTCCACATCCGTCACCGGTTGGCAAAGCGTCAACCTATCGGATTTGGTAGTCAGCTCTTCTCAATCTCAACACCCACACTCGCCGTTGAACAGCAATGCCGTCAATGCAATTGTGCATAACAGAGCGGCCCTCTGCAACGCTCTGCCCCTCTGCCCCTCTGCCCCTCTGTCTCTCCTGCAGCGGGTGAGCGACGCCTCGCATTGAGATGTCGGTTGTCTCTGATTTGTTGCGAGGTACGGAGGACTCAGTACTCTTCATACCTAGAGTAGGTAATACATAGGAACTCCACACACCAACATCCAATTCAAAAGGCAACATTGGCCATGCACACGCCAGACATCTCATCGGGGAGACCTTGATAGGGTTACATCAATCGTTTAGCACCGTCCAAAAATACGCCTACGTTCCCCTCCATCTACGGTACTGTACGAAAGAGTACAGAGTGCTTCCGTACCTACGTGGCCGAGGTCGTGTGCTTCCTTCTTTCTGAGACTCGGAGCCGGAGCCGAGTGTCTAGACGACCTTACAGGCTCCCCTCCGTAAGAAGCCGACCGAGGCAAGAGTCCAACACCTAAAAGTGCACTAGTGTACCGCAGAACCCCGCCGCCCGAAGCAAAAGAACAAAAAGAGCAAAGTTTGCGGCAGCTTTGAAATTCGTCGACTTTAGCTTTCTCGCATTGCGGCGTCGGCACAAGTCCCTGTGGAGATTGAGGGTCCATTACTGTATCCATTCTCCCCTGCGACAGTGGGGAGTGGGGTGGACTAGAAGCTAGAGCCCTGAAGCTACTTCGTAGAAGCTGCTCCCCTGTAGCTTTTTTTTATGAGGCCGTGACGCCGTGACGCCCTCACTAGAGCTGGTTTGGTGGGAGCACCAGTACGGAGTACCTCCGAGACTGCGTACGAGTATTTACATACAACCCTCCTCCTCCTGCTGTGCTGCTGCACTCCAAACAGCCGATCAGTACCATTGTCCTCCCCCACCGTTTGACTAGATTCTCACGATGCCTCATTGATTGCACATTCCCTCCCTCTGCCATCGTCTCCAATACCCGGCAGCTCCAAATCTCTCTACGCCCATCGATACTCCGTACCCACCTGCATAATCAATTCCCCGGACCCCTCCACACCTCACGATACCACCCCTCCACGACTAATTCACAACCATGGCAACCGCCAATTTCTCCATTAGTGAGGCTCTAGAAACCCTTCGCACCTCAATTCCAACATGGAATCAACGTCTCGACGAATTGAATGGTCAAATAGCTTTGCGACAAATAGAACTCGCACGTCTGGATGCCCGAGAAGAAAATGGCCAACGTCCACCCTCAACACGTTCCCTCAAAAATAAAGGATCAGCAGAATCCCTCCGGCCCAAAGAAGCCGATGACAACAATCCCTTTGCTATACAGGATACAGATATTCTACCCAGCCCCCCTTCCGCATCACCCAAATGCTCCTCTCCAAAACAGCAACAAGCCTCCTTCTCCCCAATACGCCGCTCCAGCTCCTCCATAAAACGCGGCATGGCTTCCAGACCGCCCAAATCGAACGGGAACTTCCGCGAATCACCTACCTCTACCCAACGTCAAGCCCCCATATATAATTCTAATAATGAAGTCCCCCCTCAAGCACATCCTAAAAATGTTCTACGAAAAAGAAGAACCGGTTCCATGGCTTCCGGCGAATCTGGTGTAACATCCAAACACCGAACCCGCTCCATGATAATCGTCTATTACGATAGCGCCGTGCAAACCGCTTTCGAAGAACTTGTTAGATTTGTGAGTGGAAGTCGCAATTCGATGCGGAAGGGGAAGATGGCAGCCAAGATGGCAGAGATGAAGCGAGCTGCGGAGCTGGAAGTCGAGCAAGACGAGGAAAATGAAAGTAATTTTATGAAAAACAATGGCAATGGCAATGCTATGAAGGCAGACAGTAAAGCAATGTCTTCCAACTTAGCTGCCGATCCCATGGCGGTAGGTGAGGAGGACGACGAGGACGAAGATATGGGAATACCACAACTCAAATTCGTATCAACAAGACAAATGGGACCACCAAGAGCAATCAAAGGACCCGATCCCTCAAGTCGAATCCTCGGCGCAGGAATGCGACGCTCCTACCGGAGAGGAGGGGACAGTGACTCCCCCGATATCTTTGACGAGCTGGATAAAGGACTAGAATGGTGCCAAAGTCAATGCGAAGCCGGGGCCCATAACTTTCTACGAGAGGGAGAATGCGCGACCGAAATCACGAATATCAAGACGAAACTTGCAGAGGTCAAAGTGACGGCGGAGAAGGAAATCGAGAGGTTGAAGAAGGAATCTCCCATTTCTCCCGGGCGACAGAATCTCTCTGTTAAACCACCAAGGGGATTGAAACAGCCGCAAGTCAGGAAAGACTTCACCACGACCAAGGAGCTGGAGGTGGATGATGAGATGGATGATGAGGGGATGGGGGAGATGAGTCCACCGAAATTGGTGTTTAAGAGATCTGGAGAGTGATTTGTCTCCTCTCTACTCCCTCCCCTCCCCCTTTCGACTTGGGCTGAGAACGCAATGAGTGCGGGTTTTTAATGACGAAATGAATGGATGAATAATATATTGAGGTTTTGAAAGAGGGGGGAAAGCATTTTTTATACCCATACGTTTTTTTTTTCCCCTCTCGCTTTTCTTTTCTTTTTTGGCGTGTTGGGGGGATATATAGTAGTACCCTTATGCCTCTAATTGTTTATTATGGATTGGGAATGATGGGTTCATGAATTAATGAAGGGATGAATGGATGAATGGAAAAGGAACTCTTATTTACTTTACCTTGCATAGTATGGTATAGTTCGGGTTAAGGGGTATGGGTATAGGTATAGGTATAGGTACGGAATATAACATAAAGGGGGTAGGAGAAGGTCTTCTAAAATACTTCTAAAATACTTCTAAAATACTTCATCCACAATATCTTCCAGACAAAGGGGTGTAGATTCAAAGTGGGTCAAAGGTGTGCTACCCTACCTACCTAGGTAGGTAGGTACGGCCTAGAGTGGCATAGATAAGTACCGTACTTGCTATACTATCCCCCCTTTTATGTATGATGTATCTTACTATCATATACCAACTTATATTATATCATATCTTATCATATCATATTATACATCGAAAGACTCTAATAACCACAACCTCTATACACTTATTATATACTATATCTCTTCTTTGTCTATTTATACCTCCCTTCCTATTATCCCCTACTATTATCCTAACGTCTCATCTAAGGTTCTTACCATTCTTCCTCGGCCGTTAGGTTCGTTATAGATTTCAATATAAGATAAGAAAGATTACTTACTTACTTACTCTGTATATATATATACTGTGAGTCTTATATATAGATGTGCCTCCTTACTTTAAGCTTAACCTTAAATTCGACCTCGATTGAAATTGAAATCTATAGGATTACCGCTTTCTTAACTAAACGACTTGGTACGCGGTACGCGGTACGCGGTACGGTAATGTTTTTATATGGATATGAATATAGATATGAATATAGATATATATAGTTGTGACGACACGTACGATATGTTGCCCGAGGGCGTCCAAGGTGTAGGTTATGGAATCGTAGAACTGTCTATTCGAAGATTCTAAGCTGAGGAGAAGAGGAGAGCTCGAGAGAGCTCGAGTCTAAGTACATGGTGTGGTGCCAAGCCACGCTAGTCGAGGCTGAGATAGCACGTGACGGTCAGAACCGTCACAATAGTAGGCTATATATCTCGCCCGAGTTCCGAGTTCCGAGTTCGGGGGCCCGAGGGTAGTAGTAGTTTAGTTTAGTTCTAATATTATTAACCCTTCCTTTTTATAGTAAGTATTTAATAAATATTTAACTATATCTTAGAGGATATATAAGTATATAAGATATAATATCTACCTTAAAGGAGAGCCCGGGGTTTTTAGGACGGTTATATAACCGTTATATTATAATTAAAAAAATATAAGTATTAGTAAAAGATAACCGTCCCTTAATTATTATATTACGCTTCCCTCCTTAAACTATTATGTTTAGTAATAATTTAGGTACAATTAAGGATTTATTAATTATTTATACTAGTAATCGTTACTCTAGGGATAATACTTATCCTTAGATAATCGTTCGTAACTATCCCGGGAGTGTTCCGGGAGTGTTCTAAGAGCGGGTAGGTAGGGAGGTACTAAGCCTAGGAATACCCTTACTTAGAGGACGCTATACTAGCGTACTACCATGTACGTATAGTACGTACGTATATACGTACCCTATATAAAAGCGCCTATAAAGCGTGCCCGTTAAAATCGCCCGAATTAAGCGAATCTAAAACTTAAATTTATATAGCGTTAAGGTTAAGCCTATATAAGTAGTACCGAGTACTTATATTCGTCTATATAACCTCTACTCCTCTCGGATCTAGGAAAAGCTCTCGAGAACTATTCTAAAATTATCCTAGGATAGTTATAAGAGATAACTATTCTCTAAATTCAAATAGTTATAAGTAGTAATAATCGTAGAATAGTTATATAGAATAATAATTAGCTACTATACTAATTATCCCTCGGAATAATTACTAAGTTAGAACGCTCCTAGAACGCTCCTAGAACGCTCCTAGAATATAAGCTAATTAGTAATAAGTATATAACCGTTATAAAAACCCCGGGCTCTTCTATAAGGTACTTACCTTTATTTAAAGAGTTTTTTTTTATTGTTTTTTATAAATAATATAGTATAGTTTAGGTTATAAAAATACCTACTTAAGTATTGTGAACGTGTAGAGTGAACCACTGCTTGCTGTGATGAATACTGAGTCAAACCGAACACTGCTATAAAGAGCGAATAACTAAGTGAGGAAAGAAGAGAGTTCCAGAGGAACGGAAGCTTAAATACATAATGCCAGCGGCACGCACGTGCCGTGCTACACGTGATCTGACCCTAGTTCCTCCAACTCCATGACAGTAGCCTCAGATAACCCACTTCTAGGACAAGTTTAAGACGACTCGTAACCAGGACTAGTAATCGTTAGTAAAGAAGAAGAATAGGAGGTGGAGAGGATTCTAGACAAGAAATCAAGTAATAGGAAGAGAAAGTAATATCTTGTTAAATAGAAAGACTATACTAGGCCTACATAGGAGCCGGCTTTAGCGCTACAAGAGACTACTGTACTAGACTAATAGGAAGAGGCGCTAACGCGACACGATAGAGGACCTCGTATAAGAGGGAAGCCTATACGAAAGTGAGAAGGGGGGTATTATAATAGGTTAGTACCTAGGATAAAGCACGGCTATAGAGTAGCTATATACACGTACGTGCCTTCCCCTCTTTTCGTACCTTACCGCTATATCGTTAACGCTTAGAGCAAGAAGCTCTGACCAGGCATTAGAGACTTTACTAGTACGAAGAGCCTTCTCTTCTCTTCTCTTCTCTCTTTAGCTTATTCTCTTTGGAAATACGTTACCTTTTACTTACACTGTACACTTTGCATGTAACCCGTAACACTAAGCTATACCGAGAGCCGTATACGTACTTAAGCCTTACCTATACGCGTATACGGCTCTTTGCGCCTACGTAGCTATATACGTATATATTAGAATAATATAAAAATAAGACCGATTTATAGGGTTAATTAAGTACTATTCTATCCTCGAAAAATATACGTTTCTAACTACTAGAAGTACCGCTACGTAGCTAGAAAGAGCCGTATACGCTACGACGAGTTTTAGTATTCCTACGGCTAACTTATTATACCTACTTTAACCTACCTTTCCTTCCTAAAGTAGTAGGTACTCCTACGCTTTACCTAAACTAGTAGGCACTTAGAGTTTAACGTTCCTACCCTTATAAAGGATTCTAGAGTCTCTTTTAGGGATCCGAGGAACAAGGAAAAGATCTATATCGAGATAAGAGTATTATACTAGATTAAGTTATATATATATTTATAAACTCTTAGCTTAACTCTACGAAAAAATATAAGGTGTGACAGACGTGCTTCTGGACAGTCGGAACAAACAACACTCTATTCTTAGGACAAAAGACAAGGAGAGAAGGAGAGCTCGAGAGAGCTGGGAACTAAATACAGGTCGCGCACGCTAGTACTAGCGCGCCTCGCTAAGCGAGCATGTGACATCCAGCCCTCGTGACCATAACCGTCACATAAGGTAAATACTATACTAAGTATTAAGGCTCTCGAGTACCTTTAGATATAAGTTATTTATATTTATATACTCGCTTTTAGGCTTATTAAAGTAAAGGAGTTTAGAGCGTTTCTATACTATCTAAATCCTATAATTTTAGACTATTTATTATAATTATATAATACTATTTAAGCTTAGATTATTAGTTAATTTATAATTTAAAGGGCTTTTATTTATAGACTTTTTAATAATATATATAGTAAAATCTATATATCTTATAACCTCTAGAGTTTACTAAATAACCTAGCTATTTTTAGTATTATTACGTATTTTATTAAATAAGATAAAAGACTTGAATTAATTATTCTAGGTTTTAAATAATTAAAGTTAAAATATAATAAAAAGTACTTTATTAGTATTTAGTAACTAGAATTCTATTTTATTCTAGAGGGGGGGTCTAGAAAGTTCTATTTCTTTTATAAAAAGGTCTAGAATTATTCTATTCTATACTTCTAATTCTATAGAAATTCTATAGAATCTTTTATATAATATAGAAAAATATCTCTTCGCTTTATTTAGCTAATAGAAAGCCTTAGATTCCTAGAGTTCGTATATGTTAAAAGCCTTAATAATATTAAAGATTATAGATTCTTATTAATACTATAACTTAACTATTACTATATTATCTTTATATACCTTCTAAAGTAAATAGAGAGCCTTAGTATTATTTAGTAAATCTTCTATATCTTAAATATCGCTAGACCGTAGTTCTCGAGCTATATAAAGCCTATAAAGCTATTATACTTATGTAACGGTTCTGACCATCACGTGCCACTCGTATCACGTGGCGTCGCTTAGCGACCCACACCATGTATGTAGACTCGAGCTCTCTCGAGCTCTCCTCTTCTCCTTAGCTTAGAATCTTCGAATAGACATGTTACGAATCACGTGCTCACGTGATACTTGTCATAATAAGAGGCGCAACCCTCGACAGGCATATCTAGGTTTCTTATAGCAAATAGGGATCGCTTAGGATAGCTAAGCGATCTAAGGATTTCCATTGGTTATTGTCACGTGACCAAAGGTCGCTAGACAGGGCGACTAGTCTAGCAGTCTAGCAGCGACTACAAGACAGGGCTATCAGGCTAGCACACGAGTATGAAGGTTCTATATAAGACTGGCACGTCTGCTATTAGATAGGAGCTTCGTGCTTAACTTAGTTATTAATCTTATTATATTATTTAATATCTTTAATATAAGTAACAAGTTCACTTCTAAGTAAATAACCCGATAGTCTTCTTCTTATCCTAGTATACTAACCAGCGAATACCTAGCCAAGTTTAGTTAGCTAGTTTGAGTATTCGTTACAAATATACTTTCCGAGAATAAATAACGGAATATTAGTATTATATATTACTTCTTATAAGCCTTTAAATAAACTACTAAAGCGCTTAAATCTAATAAATCTATACTATTAAGGATAAAATAGGAGACTATTAGAATAAGCTATAAAAGTAGATCCTTTTAAAGTAGCTAGCTAAATTAAAGTAGTACCCTAATATAGGAGCTCTCCTATACTATAGAACCTTCCTATCTAAGACTAGCGTAAGACTAGTATAACTTATATAAAACTAGCCTTAACCCTTCTAGAACTATATAGTATATAAGTTATCTCGCCTAATATAGGAGTTATATACTAAGTAAACAAAGGGGTAAACTCTAGTACGTTCCGTAATATATACTTTATAATATAATTATTATAATAAACTTTTATTTAGAACTTTTCGAAAAAGATAAAGAATAATATATATTCGATATAATTCTATTTTAAATATTTAATACTAGGTAAGAGAAATTAAATAAGTATTATTAATTATCTAATTAATTCCTAGTATATATAATAGCTTTAGTTTTATTCCTATATAGGAAATAGTAATATATTAATAAGAATTAGAACTTAAATTTTTATAATACTATTAAATTACTAGTTTTAGAGTTATAGAAATCTAAGTATAAACTAGTATTCGCGGCCTTAAATATAGCTACTTTTACTATTTATTTTAATAATAAGAATAAGTTTATATAATTCCTATATAATAAGAATAAAGTACTTTATAAATTAGCCTTCTATAATAAATATAACTTTTATATTAATTCTTTAACTATTATAATATATAAGGATCTTATTACTTAGTAGTTAGAGATAGTATAATAATAATAGTATTTAAACTTTTCTCGAATAGCCTTAGATATATTATTAATCCTAGTAATATTAGTAATACCTTAGCGGCTATTTTCTAGTACTAAGATTATAATTGTGACGGTTCTGACCATCACGTGCCACTTGTATCACGTGGCGTCGCTCAGCGACCCACACCATGTACTTAGACTCGAGCTCTCTCGAGCTCTCCTCTTCTCCTTAGCTTAGAATCTTCGAATAGACAGTTCTACGATTCCATAACCTACACCTTGGACGCCCACGGGCAACATATCGTACGTGTCGTCACAATAATTATAGACTATAGGAATTATCTTAGTATTAAAATAATTAACGCTTTTATATATTTAAAGAACTAGTCTAGAATCTTAGATATAGAAGAGGTATTACTAGTTATTAAAAAGAAGACCTAAGAGTTAAAAGAATAGAATAACGCGGATATTATCCCTTCTAGACTCGAGAGTACTAGGTACGGTCGTACGTTCCTAGTAAAGTAAAATTATCTACTTTCTAAGTACTTTACGCGTATATATATATTACTAATACTAATTACAAACACGTATAGTACTACTAGTAGTAGATATATTATAATTTAGAGACGAATTTATAAAGGAAAATAGAAGTAATAATTTTTATAGAATCTCTAGACATTTCTCTCTATATTTATACGCGTCGCTATACGATTTATTATAGTAGCTAGTATGCCGAGCAGAGAAATCTTTACATCTTCATTACCGTGTTTTTAAGTGTTAAGGCTTAATCTATATAAACCTACTTTCCAAGGTCTTAAGCCTTAATTTGACCCATATATTATATCCACAAGTGCGCACGACCGCACCCGGCACTCTCGAGTCTAGAAGGGATAAGAGAAGTAGATAGGTTTATATAATAGGAAGTTATAAATTTAGACTAAAATTAACGTATAGTTTTAAGAACTACGATAGTTTACTTAGTTTTATCTTTATTTAGTATAGTTTTCAAATATCGATCTAAACTATCTATAGTTTTACAGTATATTAAACTAGGCACAAAACCGAGTAAACTGAACTACTGCTAACACTGGTAGAGTATAGTATAATAGTATAAGCAGCTACATAATACGAAACAATACTATACTTCCTCGCTTCGAGTTTTAGAAACATCAGACAATAGAAAGTTCCTGTAAGCAGAGAACCACAGCCACAAGGGAACTATAACAACGTCCCAATCTCCAATCCAAGGCCCACGACGAGCACAGAGTGTTCTGTACTGTTATAACAATGTCATTGGAACAAAAGAAAGTACGTAGCCTATATTTATGTTTATGCATTTTCATACACCCTTCCCAAACCCCCGCAATGCATACCTACGATAAAAACATTCTCATAACCCCCTCCGAGAGAAAAAAGATATCGATGCTATCATACACCCCACCCCACCCCACCCCACCCCACCCCATCCACTCCATACTCCCAATTAAATTACCATCCCTCAATGCGAACCATTTACCCCATTGACCTCACCACCACTCAGATTGTCCAACTCCTCCTTCCGAATGCGATACAAATCTTGAGCTTCCCTCTCCCTTCTCGCCACGAAGTTGACCTCCTCACGCAGTGATTCAAGCCGCCTCTGGATAGCTGCCTCCTCACTGATTTGCAATGTCTTGAAGGAATCTAGAGAGTGGCTTGCTTTGGTAATTGCTTCAGCAGCTTCTCCAATCTTGGCACGAAGAATTTTGGCGCGGTTCTGGTATCCTCCGAGATGGAGGGCAAGTTTCTTCTCCGCCTTGTTGCCAGCTTGAGCAGCGTTGACAATGGATTCTTGAATTTTCTGGAAATTATCATTAGTGACTGGGAGTGGATGTGAGAGGGTGTGGAAAACTTACGTCGAATGCTCCCATGAGTATTTGCTGTTCGTCAGTTTCGTCGTCATCGTCGCCGTAATTACTAAAGCCGCGCAAGCGGGATGTATTGTGAGCTTCATTCCAAGCTTCTTGAAAATATTCAGGGCCGGCGTCGGCCACTTCTCTTGGGACTTCGAGCATGATCTGTAAACGAGCTTGGGCGAGAGCATCGTCATCAATAGATTCGACGGTAGGAGCTTGGCCTTTGACCTTTGCACCGGGAACAGGATACTTGACAGCATCATTTGCGATTAATATAGCGACCTCCTTCTCGATGACAGCTTTGACAGGATCGGAGATATCGGAGGCACTCTTCATGATGGCGTCAATGTCAACCACAGAGGAACGTGGCAGTCCTTTTTGCATGACCTGGGTTCGTCGTCGGAAATCAAGCTTCTCCTGTGCTTCTCGGATCTGTCTATCTCTCCTGTCTCGAATTTCGGCATCTTCTTCGGATGATAGCTCTTCAAATCCAGCAGATTCCTGTTGCTCTTCTGGTAATTCCAATTCCCACTCCGTGTCCTTTGGTTTTGGCAAAGAAGCAAGTCCTTGTTTTAACTTGGATTTGTTGGCCATTTCTGCCAATCTGAGATCCCTTGGAGTACTGCCAACTAATTGCATCTCACCATCTGCATTGAGAGCAAACGAATCGCGAGGCGTTCTCATTGGCGTGGATCCTGGTAGACCAGGTGGGCGCATTGGTGTTGCTCCAACCCCATTCCCTTGTCGAAATGGAGTTGCCATAGGGTTAGGGGTTTCCATTTGGTGTCTTCTTGGAGTGACACCATCGAACCCGGTACTTCCAGCACCTTCATGTAGAGGTGTATTATCACCACCCAGTAGAGATGATTGGGTCTCTGTGAGGGCTCGGATATTTCTGATTTCATTAGCGATATGGTCCTCCTGGGTCGGTGCTCTTGGTGTCCGTATGGGCGCTCCACTGTTGATAGTAGAATATGTGTTGACTAAACCTCGAGTCGCATCATTTTCACTTGATCTTGCCATGATGTTCGCCCGCTCTCCAATCATACCCATTTTCACAATTTCCTCGAGTTCCCCTTCTCCAACTTGTGGTGAGGGCAAAATTAGAGCTCTACGCTTACTGCTTTGCTCGGCCTCCCGAATCTTTTGCATTTGGCCTGCTTTCATAGCGGCTGCATAAGATGCTGATGGAGCTTCCTTCTCGCCCTTTCGTTTCTTGCGCTCGGAATCATCTTCATGGTCTCCTTTTCGTTTGTTTGCGAGCTGTTGTTTCCGAGGATCAAAAGCTTCCCTTTCTCTTTCGTTCTGGATAGCCTCAGTTTCGGTATCGAAAAATCCAGGAGCTGCCTTTTTTTCAAATGGAATGTCGGCATTGTAATCCATCTGGCCCTTCTTGCGATTGACCACCTTAATATTGATTCCTGCATTCTTAAGCTCTCGACGCTTCTGTAGAACTGCCAAACGTCGTGATTCCTCCAACTGTCTCTCGCGGGCCTTTCTCTTTGCCTTCTTTCCCTGCGTATTTGCCAAACGAGCACGCGCCTCACTCAGCATCTCCTTCTCATCCTCGTCCAGATCAATTGTATCGGGCCTCGCGGGTTTCGATTCAGGATCGGGATCGACTTCGCCAGGTCGCAGTCGACGAACATCGTCAGCAGATGGTGCTTGTGTTTCTCCTCCATCTGGTCCTCCTAGTCCCAGCTCTCCAGCTTCTTTCTGCTCAGCCTCGTCCAACAACTTCTGGTATCGTTCGAGGCATTGCGTCGCAGTCCGTCCAACCATGGGCGCAATCGTTCGCCATTGTGTTGGCATCAACTTTGCAAGATGCAAAAGTTTCTCGTCTTCTTCTTTGCTCCATTCTATCTTCCGAATGCCTGGGTCGAGCCATTCTCCCCATCTGGCCTTACACTGCTTGGGTGTCTTTCGCGCAAGCAGGGAAGACACACGAGCCCATTGATTCAGGCCATATTTCGATACAGATGCCTTCAGCACTTCATCTTCAATATTCGTCCAGACTCCTCCTTTGACGACGGGCATGTTGGCGATGTTGTAAGGAAATGTTGATAGGTGACTTGCTGTCGCGAACCCTTCCCTTTTAAAAGTTGACTTTCATTACTGGGCCGTCGCGAAAGCCATCGCGCACGTGCCATGCGACAGGGGTGCGAATGAGGTGAGGGCAAACTTGAGGTGAATACTGATAGTATCTTATGTCATAAATCAGTCTCTACTTACTTTTGCTTCCAGTACCAATAAATGAGTGAAAAGTTACCAGGAGTATGTTTTAAAGCTCGCAAAGTCATATTGTGAAAATTGGAGTTCTGGAAACCAGATGGAATTGGTTGGAGTGAAGACTCGAAAGTAGCTCTCTCTCTCTTTCACATACAACCACATTTTCAAGTTCATGTTAATGATTGCCACATAATAATTCCCAAATTTAATCAATAATTGAAGGGAGTAGGAGATTATTGGAACAGCGAGGGAGTTTTCAAATATTCCCGAAGAAAGTCTATTAGTACAACAAAAGTGAGAGACTTCTTCAACAACAAACGATCACTTCGAAGCAAAGCAATACTCAACTTCCAATTATTACATCTACGCTTTCATTCGTGATTATCATCTCATGAAGTGTACAAAAGAATCGCTTTTCCAACATAACTCCTCAACGGTGAAAACCTACCCAACCTTCCGACCCACCCACATCTCCCCTCCAACCCCAAAAGTAGCCCTCAACTACTGACAAGTATAACTAGTAACCACCGCTGGCCTCGTATCAGTAACCGTAGTCGTCCTCGTTACCCCGGGACCCACCCCACCATAAACATCCGAAATGACCAAACTACACCCCTTACAATCCACAAGCGAGAGCCTCGTCTGCGTCAAACTGCGATACGTAAACGTGAATCCCATCTGCGCACTCGCAGATCTCCAAACCGTAGTAGCGCACGCAACGTCCCTCTGTTGAGGTGCTTGTGTCTGAGTAGGGGGCCAGGAATCCGCAGTTTGGTAGAGAGTCGAGGTTTGGACGACACAGTTGTTTACGCATGTTCGGCAAGGACCTGGGAGGGTTGTTGTTGGGGTGGTGATGCATTGGGAATTTATGGGAGGGATGGGGATGGTGGTTGTGAGGAGGGCGAGGCATTGAGTTGTTGGGAGGCAGTTTGTTAGGGCTGGGCAATCTGGTGGTGTTGGTGGTGATTTTGTGAGGGTTAGGTACTATCTTACCTTCATCATAGGATGGAATTTGTCTCGTTTTTGTATAACAAGCGCTTGCTGGCACGATCAATGTGGTGATGTGAGAAGTCGTGATAAGTTTTGGCGCAAGGACAGCTGCTTCGATGACAATAGCAAACTGGCTGTGAAAACATCAGGCAATGAAATTTTGGGATAAGGGATTGGCGATTGGATGCTCACATAGCGAAGATTAGCAACAACAAGCTAGGTCGAATGAGAAAGGCCATTTTGTGATAGAAATCGAGAAAATGTATCCCCTAAGTGACTGAAAAAGATTCGAAAAAGCACTGCGCGTCCTCAACCCCTCCTTTGTAAGAAGCTTCCCAGGAAAACATTCTGAGAGTTTTTTATAAGCTCTCCTGTACGCTGAAAATTTTCTAGGCAACGAGATTCTATAACGGTAAAAGTGCAGTCCTCTAAAGGGGCAATTCCCAAGTAGTCATTACGGAAACACCCCGACCGCAGCCGGAATAAAAAGAACCGGCAGCTCGATATCATGGAATACCAGAACAAAACTTGAGTGGTGCCATTATATTGTACAAACCATGGTATTCTACATTCCCCAAACCTAAAATGCCTGTGCAATAGGTCTGGTCTTTCTATGAACATTTTGCCTATATCCCCAAACCCTGTCATGGATAATAGACCCCGTAACTGCGTGAACTATTTCTACAAGCCAATCATCTCGGCCTTCTCGTTTAAACTAAAGAAAAACAATCATCTGTACAATGCCAAGCGCCCTTCGAAAATGCAACCCATAAATGCCCGCACGCGCGTCGCTTTTAGCATCTATCCAAAGAAACTCCTAGTTTCCCAAAATGGAGACCCTATCCCCCCCCCTATTACCTTGTCAAAGACCGTGATGAAGCAAGATTTACTTCTAGTAAATGAAGACTTCATGAAAAGAAATATTGACTATTCTTAGTTTGCGATACATCAAATCCGCCCTAGATGGTTGTTAGTCAAACGCTTCTAGTTAGATCGAGGTACATGCTCTTACCTTTTTAGGAATTGGTGGAAATGTCAATGGGAGCCAAACTGGTATGGCTGTTCTTTTTTTATTTCTCTGCTTCATAAAGATTTTCTTCCAAGGGGAGGGACTGCGATTGGTTGATTCCGAATCTTGCTCTCCAGAATCGGCCTCGTCTGATTGGTGTTCTGGCAAGAGGGCGTCATTCTCTGGATCAGACTCATGAAATTGCTCGTCGTGGGTTTGCTCGTCATGAATTTGATCATCGTAAATTTGCTCGCCGTGAGTTTGATCCAAATCCTCCTCTTCCTCTCCAACTTCCTTAATACTGGTTTCTCCTTTCGAAAATGCACCCAAGGCAACTTCGGCTACGTGGGGGTCGCTCAATAAATCCCCATGTTTACTAAACTTTGCGAAAATGCTCGCAGGAGTCACCATTTCCATTCCTACTTTCACCTCCTCCGGGTTGTCTGATTCAAGCAGCCTAGATCTTTCGCGCTCCAATATCAACTCGTGCAGATAGCCTGGCTTTTTGGGCCCTCCGTTGTATTTTTTTGGCAGTGGGTTGGCTTTTCGCCACTTTGTGATCTTTTCGGCGACGTCTGTGTTGATACGGATTTGAGCTTGGTACATGCTGCCCTGATATCTGCTCACAAACTCGTCGCGTAAACGCGCGATAACATCCTCTTCATGAAGCTTGATGAAGCTATCTCGAAGGGCAATATTCATTATCGGGACATCCGCAGCATGCGTCCAGAACGAGTCGTGTACCGCTGCAAATGATAGCCCAGCCCTGTCGCATTCTATTGCAGAGAGTAGCATGTGAGTGGCATCCAGAGAATGAACAAAGTTTGGAGGAAATGCCTGAAGCTGCTTTCGCTTCTGGACAGGATCGGTTCGATGGGGGTTCATCAGCAAGATATTCTGCATGCTTGTCAAGACAGATTTGGTCTTAGACGAGCGATATGGCTGTACGACAGGCATATTCAAGGGTGTTGTCCATATGACTGTAGATCTGAACATGCAGTTGGTGTTCAATTGCTCCAACACTCGGATCTTCCCTCGGGGTGTTTGGTTATTGAGGTTGGGTAACTCAGCCTCGATGAAAGATATCTGTTCCCGTGTCAAAGAAGTTGATATCCTCCCGGCACATTCTCCAAACCAGAACTGTATGTCATGAGCTCCCTTGAACATGTTACCGAGAACTTTGAATATCTTTGACGCTACATATCCAGCGAGGGCTTCCACAGTAACTTGGTCGGTACCAAGGTCTGGCAGCGACGCGAGAAGCTGCTTCTTGACCTGGGACTTGGCGCCGACGTAAGTAACCCCATACACATTTGTCATGACCGTTTGCTTTACAGTCTTTCGAGTGATCTTACCGTCCAACTGTGCTGCATGAGGATTGCGATTCTGGGCATCTTTGGAAATTTCCTTCTGCACCAATTCAGCGACCGCAGAATAAACATCTGCAGGACGGTCCGAGGGCACAAGATTGACTTGCTTAGCGCCCCAAAGGTCACCACCTAATGCGGCGTAATGTTGCAAGCCGTTACATGTACCATCTTGGTGCACAGGAAGTTTGGATACAAAACGAGCAGGATCCGGCGAATCAAGGGCACTTTTGATTTCCATACAAGCAGCCAAACATTGCCATGGATCCTCCGCGTCGAGCCACCATTTATCTCCACCCATGGGGTTTGATGCAGAGTCGTAGATTTCGGCGACATGCGTATCCGCGAATTCTTCTCGCTCCCGGAGACTCGCTTTGTCGTATCCAAATACGTTTGAAAGATGGATCTTAAGCCATTTGAGTCCAGTCTCGCCAAGCTCTTTACCCTTAGCGAATCTTAGCAGACCTCTGCAATGGTCAGCACCCATGTGATTTAAATAAGGTGGTATGGGGTAAGCGCGTCCTCGAAAATCCAGATTGTGAGGGAAGTAAAAGGTTTCGTTCCTCAAAGCCCGGGCGATTTCAAGTTGGAAGTTTTGAAAACATCTTTGAGAGTGCAGCCCAGTTTTCTGATTCGCAATCCGCTTCACCTCATGGAGCCACTTCCGACGCTGCAAGGGGTCTTGGGTACTTTCAGGCTCCTCTGGAATTTCTATTTCTGGATTTTCAGGTGGTATGTTAGCAATAGCCTCGCCTGAGTTCCACGCTTCTAGCATAACTTCAAAGACGGGTTGATTGATGGTCCAACCCGTTTTGCCGAGCACATCCAAACCTTTGCATAACTCCTTCATGTCACCTTGCCCAATAGCAGCTTCCGCATAATATCTTTGATCTTTGTCTCCTTGTTTTACTCTCATCAGCTTGGAAGGATGCGCGAGGAAACCTCCTTTATCAAACATGGTCCATGGATCAGGCTCAACCAGCATTGGCAAATGTTTTGCCAGAAGACCGTGTACTGGTTCCCGCTTCAGGGATTCGACCAAAGCTTTGTTGGCGGAAAGAATGCCAATTTTCTTGCCCAATCTGTAGTGAAATGAATGAGTGAAAGCTGGTTGGAGTTGCACATTCTCGACCTGTGTCGTCTTGTGCTTGCAGACCACTGGAACCTTGGCACCGTCAACTAGAGCAGACAACAAGTATGCACCAACTTTCGCTTTCAGATTCAATGGCCACGCCGCCCAGCCCAGATCAGAAGACTTCCCACTCTCTTTACTCAGTGAAGTAACCAGCCTGGTCGCTGTTCCGGTGCCGCGTTCCCGTGTAAGTTTTTTAAGATTTCCGAGATCAAGAGCTCCGCTCTTGGGCCACAAATGCTTTTTGCGGGCTTTGTCGATAGCCTGAAAAAGACACTCTTCTTCCACGGCATTACCAAGACTCATAACCAGTCGGGTCAGACCAAGACCTTTGTCGGCTCCTGATGACCCTAATTGGGACATACACGTGAGGATAGTAAGGGCAGCCAATTGATCAGGAGCAAGAATTCGTAGAAAAGGGCCATACAGACAACGCTCCTCATCTTTTCGCGTCTTTATTTGGATAGCTTCCGCCACTTCGACCAGCTCCAGCTCTCTTTTGAGAGTCTTTGTGAGAATAAGCTGCCATTGCCACATCCTTGCTCCTATAGACTTTGTTTGTAAACTCGAACTTACACCCATCTTTACCAACGACTCATGCTCATCTCTCCATCGATACATTGCAGCGTCTACCGCACCTTGCTCGAGTTCTGTTTGAATTTGGCGTTGCTCTTCGAGAGTCTTATCACCCATTGAAAGACCTCCGGAGGGGATGTTTGAAAAGAGCGAGAGTGCCTTTTTGAGAGATTTCAACCCGAGACCCTTTTGTTTGACTGGCTTGACTTCGGCATTGGCGGCTTTTTTCCCCACTATGGCTCTCTTGTTGCCCAAGTCCGCTGACGCCTCATAATGCTCCGTTGGAGATTCAGGTTGTTCAATATCCATGTCGATGAGGGGGTCTGCTAAGTTGTATCGAGGACATATTTGGTTTATCTGATTTAGTTCTGCGCCAGTCAAAAGATCCGTCGCGAAAACCTCCAGTACCTCATCACCAGGTACCATAGCCATATATCGTCGCACAAGTCGCCTTCTGTTTCCGCCTGTTTCCTCAGCTGGAGAATGAAGTGATGCTTTTAGCATGTACGCAATCGTCTCGGCAGTAAAAGGAACCTGCTTCAGACGAATCTCGAGTTCAAACCACTTGTGTATGGCCTGTCTTGCCGCTTCACTTGGAGGTGTCGAGATGTGCTCGACAGAGGCGCGCAGGTACTGATTATTTAGATCAATCGTCTCCTCATCTGTCATCTTTGTCTTCCATAATATCCGATGTAAAATCACCCCCGCGCGCTCTATCCTACCCACCACAAGACATGCATGAAAGACAGCCAGTACCTCGGAGACATCACCCGAAATCCCATTTCCGACCGATTTTATCTTTTGTTCGGAAGTTACTAGCTTCTTGAATATCCGAGCATCGCCGTACAGGTCTGGGGCTGGAACAAGACGTGAATGTGGCAACCCACGATTCTTAGTGTAGGACGGCGAAGGTGGAGGAACACTGAACCCGCTCTCAAAAGGTATATCTTCGTATGCCAAAGCCGTGGCCATGGAGCGCCGAGTATTTGTATTCGAGATGTCGTTCGAATTTCGCCGCCGTCGTAGTTCCGGTCGCTGAGGGGCGGTATCCGTGGCCCATCGTCGTTGAGCTGTAGTACTGACACACTGTAGAGTAGTGGACGACTGGCAGAGTCGTGGGAGATCTGAACGCTGCGGTACTTTGTTAAGTCGGATTGCTGAATGGCGTGGAAGTGGAAGTGCTTTCCTTCGAGCGGCTCGAACAAGCATCTTTGTAAGTATTATAGTACAAGAAGGGCGAATCGTGAGTAAAAGGGGAAAAACAGAGACAGTGGCGTGAACAGTCCCCAATTACTATCGCATGGTACATACAAGGAAAGAATGTTGGCACAAAAAGGGCTTGGAGCTGTTGAATTTACCCACGTAAACCTAAGGGCTTCACCATCGAACGCTCAGAACGCTCAAGAGCTGTCAAAAAAAATATGGGTGGGTCCCAATGCCAAGTGATAGAGGTTGCTTCCTATTCGCCAAGATCCACCCTCGTATGTCACGTGGCACTTCTAACAACCTCCCAAGCCCACCTGGATATATATATATATACTTGCAGGTTCACGGGGAGGCGGGGATATTCTGATGCCTGGCGAGCCTGCGGGTGACTTGGATAGAAGTATAATTTTGAACTTTCAATATCCGTATTATATACTATACTACTGGCATGAAGTGCCTGATCATCGGCGAATCAAGCTTCTGGTAGGTTGCGGACCGGGTTGCGGTTGCTTCAAAACTCTTTCCAACATCTCGCATTTTCCCAAGCAAAGCCAACCTTCAAACACGTAATCTCATCAAAATGATTTCCAACAATCTGCATGCTTGCTGGAACACGCACAAAAATATCTGCCGCAGCAGGTACAAATCCAATCGGAATCGCAAGTGCCGGGTGTCCACTGAACTCATGTTAGCATAGCTAAGTAACTCCTTCTCCCCTGCCTTGGGTACATCCTCAAGGACCTTTGATACAAAGTAATAAGCCAAACCGCGAAAGAGAGCTTGAGAACACTCACGTAGCGTTGAATGGACAAGTATTATCAAGCTTTCCGATAGTCTTACTCATTTTCGTAACCGCAGAATCACTTTCCAAAGGCAGCGGATCGGCAGCTGTAATGGTCGTTGGCATAACAAGAACATCGTACTTCGCTAACGCTTCATTGTAAGTCTCGGTCAACTTCCGACCAAGATTTATGGCTTTCGCGTATACAAAGGGGAATTTTTCCCAGCAGAAATCACCTGCCATATCGGTTAGGTTTGTGATTCTGCACTTGAGATATAGACGAATACCTGAAAACACAGCGTTCTTATTTATTGGACTCATCTAAGGAGGAATCAGTGCGAGAAAACATGATGGCCAAAGTGTTGCTTACTTTATCCATTGCTCCCGCTGTAAGGGGAAGCATTCTTTCGTAGAGGTCTGTCAACATGACCTGTCTTCGTCCAGTAGCACGGCCAGCTCGCCCCTATGAACCAGTTAATTTAGTATTAAGCGCACTTCTCATCGGAAGAAAACCCACAATCGCACCCCCCTGTTTACTGGCTGCTCCAAATATCGCAGGAGCTATCTCGTGCATCGGAATACTAATTTCTTCCACGATAGCTCCAAGTTCTCGGAAAATCTCCACTGCAGCGTGGAATTTTGCTACAACATTCGGATCCATTATCTTTGATGAATGCCCTTCCTTGAGGACTCCAATACGGAATCCTTTGACTCCAGCTTCTTTGGTATCCTTCAGAATCCGAGAGTAATTTGGGACGTCCTTTCGAAATGGGGTACCAGCTCTTTGTCGATCATCAAGGCCATCAACTCCGGCAATAGCTTCCAGTAACAACGCGTTATCAAGACAATTTCTGGTCATAGGACCAACGTAGTCAATGCTTGCCTCGTTACTTATACAGCCAGTATATGGAATCAAACCGTCTGTCGCCTTGAAGCCGACCAGCCCACACAGACTTGCAGGAATCCGGATCGACCCACCTTGATCAGCTCCAATCCCCATATCAACTTCCTCTTTCGCAACCAAATTTGCAGTCCCAGAACTTGAGCCACCAGCACTATGTCCTTTCGCATAAGGATTGTTGACAGGGCCTGTTCTTGCTGTAAATGATGCTGCGCTTGTGCTCAAATTTTCGCAAACTGCTTTTCCTTTGATGATACCACCCGCGTCCAGAATTCTTGAGACAACAGTGGCATCCATTTTTGGTATCCAGCCAAAGTCATGTGCTTGTCCGATTAAGCAGGGAACTCCACTGACAGTTATGTTGTCCTTGATACATAAAGTTCTTCCTTGAAGTAAATCGGACGAGGGTGCTTTGTGGGCGAGCTGAAAACGGTAGGCCCAGGCATTATCTGGATTATCGGCCTTTTCAGGGAAATAGCTTGAATAGATTAATTAAGATTGAAAGGGGTTGGAATAAGCATCACTCACATATTCTCCCTTGGAGCAAGACTAAGATCTGGTTCCGGTTGATAGTCGTCCATTTCAGCAACGAACTGCATCGCATTACAAGTCGCTCCTAGGAGAGTTGTAAACTCTGCCTTTTCGTTTCCTTTAAACTCATATCCATACTTTGCCGCTTTCTTGGAAACATCATCTTCGGTGACATTCACGTTACTTGAAAGTCATTAGTGTTGAGTATAATTTTGAATGGGTATACAGTACTAACGCTGCAGGAGTGACAGAAAGAAGAGACATTTTGCCAACAAGACTAGGGGTTTAATTAATTACTTATAGAGAGAAAACAAGATAAGAGCTCAACAATAAATAGCATGGGACCTTGGGCACACCACTCTTAATAGAGACAGTTCATCCCATTTTTGCATCTGGCAAATATTGTTATCGTCGGAGATCCGCGAAAGTCAACTACTTTTCTATTCCTTGACCAAAAGAATTCCTGAGCTTCCAAAAGATACTGGTAGAAGAAGTGATATATGATACAATCTTTTGTCAAACTAGGCGACTGGGACCATCATTACCAACTGCTTGGTCTTGGCTATTCACACAAAGATCGAATGATTTCGAGCGATCTCATCTAAGATAAATTGAGCTAGAAAGTCTTTGAAAAGTAATGGAAATTTAAAACTCAGAATGTCATGTTGGTGCTGCGATTTGATGCACGTTGTAGTGTGAAATCAACAATTCATGGTCGATGATTATTGAAAAGGGGCCTCGGCTAATAGCACGCAACCGATCTTCATACCTAGACATAACAACAACCGCAGTGATGCAGTTCTATCAATAGTGATCGTATTTGATTTCCATGTTGGTTTGTAGGATTTCCAAAAAGATAATTGTACTTTTCATGCTGCATTCTCACGGCCTCAATTGATATCACAGAATCCCTTTTGGTCTATGATGGGGTGGTCCATGCGCTAAAATCGGATCGGCATGGTTTCGGTACATAGCCGCGGGTATCTCGGCCGCCGTAAAGTGGGAGAGGTTCATCAAGCTCACGAAGAAATATTGAAGACGACGAAAAAAATGGTCGCCAATCGACTTTTGCGCGCTACAGGCTGTGCGAGCTGTCGATTATCGTTACTGAAGAGTTTCACATCTATTGGAGGGAGTAATATTCGATTAACACAAACCGTTCAGCGGCCACGAAATTATTCGCGACTTTCTGGTCATCAAGCTCGATTGTTCTCCAAGCAGGCCGCCCGCCGACAAGACGACAAGGAAGCTAGCGATCAAGATAGAAGAGTCGCGGAATTCCTTAAACAATACGACCTCGAACAACAGGAATTAGAAAGATCTGAGAAGCAAGCACTCGAGGAACAAGATGGTGTTGAGAACGATGTGCTGGAGGACGAATTGGAGGAGTCAACGGTGTCAATAGAGTCCGCTGATGGACCACAAGAGATATCAGCAGTGCCGTGGTATCTTCAAGTCAAATCACCAGAAAAAGCCATAAAACCGCTATCAGAAAGGCAGCGCATACCAGATCTACCAATAAATCCTCCTCCCATTCTCGACCCTCTTCTTAAAACAGTGTCCCTCCACTTAGGCATTGACGACCTCACCCTGATTGATTTGCGAAAACTCGATCCACCGCCGGCACTGGGAGCGAATTTGATCATGATCATTGGCACGGCGCGGAGTGAGAAGCATTTACATGTGTCCGCGGACAGGTTGTGCCGATGGCTACGAAGCAATTATAAACTCCGACCTAACGCGGATGGGCTGCTGGGAAGAAATGAGCTGAAGCTGAAGTTAAAACGAAAGGCAAAGAGGGCGAAGCTTATGGGACGTGTTCAGGACGAAAATGCCGATGATGGAATTCGAACTGGATGGGTTTGCGTGGACGTGGGTATTGTTGAAGGTGCGGAGGGTTCGGAACCTGTCGTAGAGAATAAGAATTTTGTTGGATTTGGCAGAAAAACGGACGGCGTGAGATTGGTTCTACAAATGCTCACGGAACAGAAGAGGGAAGAGATGGAACTGGAGCGGCTTTGGCAAGGCATTCTCCACAGGGCAACACAACCCGTTATTGAGGATGGAGGGAAAGAGGTCATTACGGAGGGTGCAGGGGAAGGCTCAATCATTTCTTCTCCTGCCATAACAACTTCGACAGCCAGATCGAGCTCAGGTACCACATCACCAGGGCCAACCAAACGGGAGTATCATACGAGTGCACGAAGACTCCAGACTGCACATGTAAAAAACAATACCAGCACTTCAAATCTCGAAGGTTCAATAGGAAATGATACGATCAGCGACCCAAATACCCTCTACAACTCAATTTCGGATTCAATGGCCGCGGGCCAGTATGAAAAGGCTAGGACAACGTTATTAGATGCTAGTGATCACATAAAAGCGCTTACAGGTAAAGATTGGAGGGCTAATTTCCAGGAATTGTTATTCTCCAACGCTCAGAGCCTTTCGGTGGAAGAAGCTCGCGAGTGTTTAGGCAGTGGGTCCGCTGACTACTCGTCAACTCCTTTTCTCACTTCTTTCTATGGATCTCTGACTACGCTTCCGACCGCAGCTGAAGTAGACGCAAGAGTCTGGTTATATTCCTGGGCCCAATCGGTTGGTCATCCAGGATACAAAGCCTCTGGTCTCAAAGATCTGTTTTCTGAGTTACAAACATCCGGAGCAGAAATATCTTTACTAGCATACAAGCAAATCCTACGTGGACTCTTAACTCCAGAGCCCAGGAAGGATGGCACACTGGCAACCTCACAGTCTGCGCTATTAGGTTGTACGGAGGTGCTCCAAAGTATGCACAACCGAGGTTTTCAGATCCTGGATGAAGATCTACTTGTCAAGCTCCAAGAAGCCGCCACAATTCCTATGCCCGAAGAAATCTCGAATCTAGAATTGCAGGAATCTACAGATACTTACCACCTCCCCAGCACTCCCGCGACTCCCATTCAGCGTCGTCTCCATCTCCTAATGATGTCTCTAGACCTCCCTTGTTTCCGAGACGAAACGAGGCTCCGTCTCCTCAATCTCTACAGAGCACAAAAGAACTGGCTCGAATTCTGGGACACTTGGAGAATGGCACCCAAACGAGGAGTTGCTCAATCACCTCTCCTCTACGCATTCATGTTTGGAAGCGTGGCACAGACCAGACATCAGAATGGATGTATGAACGTCCTTCGTACTTGGACGCCAGAAATGGATCTCGAGGATCCGCCTGTTTTGAAGGAGGGCCAGGTTGCGAAGGCGATGAGGGCTTGTATTAAGATTGTCGATCCATTTGTCGAGGAAGCTCATAATGCAGAGTCCGAGGCGAAAAACGAGTGGGTTAGTTTGTGGAGAAAGTGCCAGCCTGAGAAGGGCGAGCAGGCATTGTTGTCTGGCTAGATTTTTGGCACTTTTATATATAGTGTTTGTTTGGGCGAGATACAGTGAACCATGTATAGTACTGCTAGATGAGAGTTGGCGGGGAAAAGCAACTCCTGTAAGATACCACTCAACAACTCAAATGTTGGAATTGTTCTTCATGAATGTCCAGGTTTTGAGAATATGTCCTTGGTTCGTCAATCTGAACTACCGCAACCATGATGTGACGCACTCAAAATCTATAGTACAGTAATGTTTTAACGAACTGTAGCCTAGATCGCTCGATTGAAGGAGAGGAAGGGCCTACGGCTAAGTTCAAGAAACTAGAGTCAACGCCTCTTCGCGATTATGTGTATATATTCTTAACTACTACTCGATGTAAAGTACAAATTCCGCGCCCCTACGTAAGATCTTACATATCTAAAATAGGCACTGAAAGGATCTCGATACTGGAGTATGCTCCACCCTGCTCTTACCGCAGGAACCAAGTGTCGGATGTTTTTAAGATCATTTATTATGAGTGAGAAATTTGTTTCTAGTTGTCCCTACTATAGATGGGATGGTGTTGTCCTAGAGTAGATGATTTTGCACGACTTTCTGTGATTTGGAACTCGGAATACGTGCTAAGTGGTGACTTGATATCTTGTTGCTGATGATATCTTTGCTTGGCAAGGATTAAGGAGATTTAAGGTATGACGTTCCGGTTGGATTGCTACGGAATTATCCCATTTTTGGTGGATGTTGTGGTATCTGAGGGTGTTATTTGTAAACTGTTTTTTTACTTTTCTTCCGACGCTAGTAGGCGTGATACTGATTCACTCGATTTGTTATGCGCTGTATACTATTCACTATTGTATAACGATAAGTTGGATATTAATTGTCGTAATAACAAAGCTAGTAGACTGTAAATGACGTATATATCTAGATTCTGATCTTTTTTTCGAAGGTTAATAATAGGATATTACTTACTATGTTCTTATACAACTAAGCCTAGTCATTAGTATAGATATGAAAGTACTCTCTTGGCTTTATAGCTAGTTCTCTATACCTATCCGGTTTACCTACTTGCAACTATATACTTGCATTTTAATTTAATACTTTCCTAGGAGGAATCTACTTTGTATGAAGCGCTTCTGATAGCCGAAGTAATTATATGATAATACTTATCTAGGATAAGGATTTGTAAAAGAGATTAGAAAAGTACTAGTCATATTAAGTAAAAAGCTATAGAGAATTTCGGTTACCAAATTTCTCTCTTCATATAGTTGTACGTGTTATATGAGTAAATCAAGTCTAATACAAGGAGAAAAGCAACAATTTAAAATTAAAGTTGTCGTAACTTGATTCCCAAGCTTATGTTTGATCTAGAGTCTTAGGCCAATATTACATAACAATTGATCTTAAGACATATTGTTTCGGACTCGTGACTCGGGGGTCACTGCTCATCGTATGTATATCGCTTTTCTGTTGTGGAGCGGACTTGACTTCCAACAACAACCAACAACACAACCAACATCGATAACACAACTTGAGTCTGAAATTACACTACGACATGTCCTCACAAACTACAAACCTCACTATAGACAAGGCGATAGTCAATAGCATGCCAAATGGAACAAAAATTACTGCTGCCGTTTCGCACGGTATATCTGCTTGGGCGAGAATTACACGTATCTCAGTAATTTTGAAGGATGGCATCCCCAAAACGTACTTTCTCAAGGTAAGCTTACAAGCGCATATTTTCTTGCGTAATGGGCTAATATCTATAGTGCGCGACAGGCGATACTTCACGGGCATTGATTGAAGGAGAATACCATTCAGTAGTAGCAATTGATTCACTGGTTCCAGGATTAGTTCCGAAAGCTATTGGTTGGGGTAGTTATGAAACTAGCGGAAGAACGACTTTTTTTTACCTTGGGGACTTCGTGGTTATGGATCTTGATTCGCCACCAGACCCGACTCGCTTCGCTTCTTTAATAGCCGAACTTCGTAAGTACTCATGTGATCCCTGAGCTACGAAGTTTACTGACTCAAAATATAGACCGAAAAGGGGCTTCGCTAAATGGGCTCTTTGGGTTTCCCGTAGCAACAGTCTGTGGAAAAATGCAACGTCCGGTTTCTTGGGAACAGAGTTGGGCAAAGTCATTTACCAATCACCTACAAGCCATTATCGACTATGATAACCAGGCCAAGAAGCCTTGGCCTGAATATGATGCTGCATGTAAACAACTCATCGAAGTCGTGATACCCCGACTGCTAGGAGTTCTGCAGACTGAAGGCCGTCAGATTACCCCAACATTAATTCATGGAGATTTGTGGGAGAACAATATTGGAATTGACAAGGAGACTGGCAACATCATTCTTTTCGACCCAGGCTCAATTTATGCACATAACGAAATGGAGTTTGGAACTTGGAGGTGTTCATGGGCAACTCATTTCAAATCACCAGAGTATCAACAGCTGTACAAACAACACATTCCGCCTTCGGAACCAGTTGAAGAGTGGGACGATCGAAATCGACTTTACAGTATACACCCGAACCTCAATGATTCTGCGGGTCATCCAGGGAGCAACTCTCGACAGATATAGGTGCTTCTTCTGATTTTATAGCACATGAGGCTAACTTTTCTTGCAGTGCTTTCAATGATATGCTGTTTCTGCGTGAGAAATATGGCCCTTTGGAGAGTCTCGAAAAGTACGGTCCGGAGAAAGATATCTCGGTCACAGGCGCTTATGTTCATTTTGATATTCTTGGGGGAAATGTTTAAAGAATTAACAAATGTACTTAGTTTGTAACGTGCGTACTTGGCCTCGATAATCCTCAAGAAAATAACAGATGAACACCGCTAGATCAGAACCGATTGAGCAGAAATGAAATCTCTTGGGAGAAGCTAGAACAATAAAGTCTAGAGTTTTCCAAGGAACGAGTTGAATCTTACAAATGATTCTAGGAGACTCGATTAAAATAACTGCGATAGTCTTTGTCTCCTCTGGCATAATGACGAGGGAAAAACCGATCATTGATTCTTAGTACTGGCATTGTGTCTGATCAGACATGTAGGTAATCGCTATCAACCGTAGCGATATCGAGGTCAAATCTCGACACTCCAAAATGCTTTATAGGCATTTTTGAGATTTTTAAATTCTGCAGCTTTGCCTTGACACCCTTGGTCGTAAACTCCACGAAGAGGTATTGGGGAAGGCTGGGAAGCGAAGTTGGGGATGGTGATTATCGTACCCCAGGATAAGCAAGGATTATGATCCTGATCTGGTTGACAGTGCAGTACCAACCGCATGGCCCCCAATATGCATCGCATTTAGCGCGGGGCTTGAACAGAATCTTCGACCGAAAAAATTGACAGTTCTGATGGGAATAGGGTTCGAAAGTCTCGTACATCCTGGCCAGGTTCCTTCAACAGAAAGAAATATAAAGGTCTCGGAATTCTGCGGTTGAGGCATCATCAAACTACACCTAAGGCACTGGGGTGGCATCTTCTGCAGTTCGAAAGTTCAAGGCTGTGAAGTAGCAACCCCCATACTGATAAAGGCAGTTGAGCTGTCTTATCCACCAAAGGGTAACCTCTCATAAATCATGGTTGGTTGCAATTAAACATTTCGGGCTCGATGAATACTAAGAAGAATACTTGTTAGTTTCGAAAGTCTTTTGGCTTTAGGAAGAAAAGTAGTGAGAAGCAGCCTCTACGAAAATTGTCACCACTTTCTGTAAGTTCTGAGTCTAGCAGTATTGCTCCAAATCTGAACAATGGCGACGAATCTGCCTTATATTTTCACCCTCATCCAGAAGAAATAGTAGACACCGGTTTCCAGACATCTGCAACTCCCAAGCCGTCTGAATTCGCTTCTGACCCTCTGGGACTCAATGTCGTTTACACACCCGAAAGTGGGCATAAGGTTGACATTGTGTTCGTGCATGGCCTCGGGGGAACTAGCAGACTATCTTGGTCAAAGCAGAAGAATCTGGAGTTGTTTTGGCCTTTGACGTTCTCCCTCTGGAACCAGATATCTGTCTTGCCATGATCCTTACCTTTGGATACAACGCGACTATTACCAAGGCAGGCAATGTCAGCACATCAGTGCTGGACTTTGCGAAAAGTCTGCTTTTCAGCCTCAAGTATGGGACAAATGAGCAAAAAGAGGAACTGAATATGGGTAAAGTAGGAAACCTGGGACGATTTCAAAACGCTTTTGTGGACTGGAAAAAGACTAAAAGTTCATAGGTTCCTCTGATATTTGTGGTTCATAGTATGGGAGGTCTTATCGTGAAAGAGGTATAAATGCCAGTTTCGTTTCCAAGATCTTATCTAAGTACTTTTTATAGGCATACATGCAAGGCCAGAACGACCCTGAATACGAAGATATAATCAAATCCATTTCAGCAATTACTTTTCTTTCAACACCCCACCGCGGAACGAATCTAGCTGAGACTTTGAATCTCGTATTGCAATCAACATTCATAAGCAATTCCAAACAGTATATTGCAGAATTGGCGAAAAACTCTTTCACTTTACAAAGACTTAATGAGCAATTCCGACATATTGCCCCGAAGCTTGACATTATTTCTTTTTATGAAACTCAGCCTACATCGATCGGTCTCAGAAATTTTCGTATTGTGAGTTAAAGACCGGCTTTTATAGTTTATTATGGCTGATGTTGAAAGATGATCCTGGAAATAGATTCTTCTGTGCTAGGCTACCCAGGGGAAATCTCAGTACCATTGGATGCAGATCACCATGGAGTTTGTAAATACGACAGTCCTAGCGATCCCAACTATATCATGGTGAGGAACGTTCTTAAGTCACTCGTCAGGAAAATTATCGCAGCAAGTAGGTCCGATGTGCCAGTTTCAAGTCCAAAGGATTCGCAAGACCTGAAATCTTTGCTAGCGATAACAGAGCTGCCCGATACTGACTATGTCTTTTTCCGAGACCAATGGACATCTGGAACCAGTAATTGGATTCTGGAGGACCCAGCCTATTTGGACTGGATACTCCCAGGCGACAAACTCCCTCGAATACTTTGGCTCGAGGAGGCTGCTGCAGTCGGCAAATCTGTTTTATCTTCCTTCATTATCAACAACCTCATTGAACAAGGTGCCTGCTGTCAATACTTCTTCATACTATTTGGTGATCAAAGCAAACGGACGTTAAGCAAACTGCTACGTTCCGTCGCCTTTCAAATGGCGCAAAGCATACCGGAATTTCAACGAAAAGTCCTTCACCTCGTAGATGAAACCACCAAATTTAGAACCGCCGACCCGAGAGCGATTTGGGAACGGATTTTCAAGTCCATACTTTTCAAAATGGAGATTAATTACCCAATATATTGGGTTATCGATGGTATCGAGGAGGCAGATGATCCTCGAACAGTGATCAAAATCTTTTCTGAGGTTTCAACATCATTACCAATTCGAATTTTGCTTGTTGGCCGTAAAACCTCGGAGATAACGGCGGCATTCCAAAAGATACCTAGGACACTTGGTTTTAAAACAATACGAGTTGGAGGAAGATTGGATGATTTCGTGTGTTATATTCGCCAGGAGCTCGATATGTCTGGCATTCCTCAGTTCAGAGAGGAACTTGTTAAAATGATCATTCAAGGAGCTCAGAATAACTTTCTTGTAAGCTTGCCACCGCCTTTTAGTACTGTTGAAGTTGACTATACTCACTAATCATTAAGTGGGTGCGTCTAGCAGTGGAGAAGTTGAACCTATGCCATACGACGGCCGATGTGGAGCGGACACTCAAGGAGTTACCACATGGAATGGAAGCACTATATGATCGCATGGCATCTGGAATCTCTGAAAACATCTCTTTTACAGACAAAGCCTTAGCAAAAACTGTCTTGGAATGCGTTTCGTCTACTTTGCGTGTTCTGACAGTCGCAGAACTCTCACAGGCCGTAGACAAAGACAACCTTGAAATTCTGGATTTTCAACGCTCGATTGCAACTCTGTGCGGCGGATTTGTTGTGATCGACAGCAGTGGAAATGTTGCCATGATACATCGAACTGCCCGCGAATATCTCCTTGGGGGAGACCGGCCATTCAATATCAGTCGTGAAGCTGCCAATGAGAGGCTGTTTTTAAGTTGTATGAGATGCCTCATGGCCGTTGGCCTCCGACCAAAAGTCAATCGTAATGAGCGGCCTGTTTTTCTAGAATACTCCTCTTGTTCTTGGTCGTCACATCTCTCGGCAATGACGATTGACTCTTCAGAAGCTCTCACCGTTCTATGCAAATTTCTGAAAGGCTACTGGATTCTAACCTGGATACAAATTCTTGCCGCTGGTAACCAACTGCAAGTACTTGCTCAAGCATCGAAACATCTGCCAAGTTTTCTGCTAAACGGAAAGACTATGACGCGATGCTCAATCCAAACGACCGTCAGATATTGCAGCGACTTTGTGACGGTTGGACTACCGACCTAGTCAAGGTCGTTGGGAAGTTTGGGGCAATTTTACAGAAAAATCCTGATGCCATTTATAAACTAATACCTCCATTCTGTCCGCAAAAGTCTTTGACGTACCAGTTGTTTGGAAAAAAGGAATCGAATTTTCTCTCGGTAACAGGCCTTTCAAGCGAGGACTGGGATGACTCGTTAGCGCGTCTATCAGTAGGAAGTCATTATTCCTCCTCCATAACTGTTTCTGGAGGGCAAGTTGCTGTTTTGAGTGGTTCTGGCACGGTCACAAATTTCAGTTCTTCGACCTTCACACAGGCCGGCTCGATAGATCATGGTGAGCGCGTGTACCGGATGGGCATGAATGACAGTGTAACACTGGTTGCTACTTATGGCTACCGTACAACGAAAGTATGGGAACTTTCCATTGGAAGGTGCCAGCTTGTAGTAAGTAATATTGAAACAAAGCCTCGACCGCTTGCCATAAAATTTTTGAGAGATGACAACACTCTGCTGGTTGGCATGGATGATCGTGTGATACGATCGCTCGATCTGATACAAAACAGTGAGAGCAAGCCAACATGGCAAGTTGTTGCAGAACTCGAAGAGCCAGAGATAGAAGGGCATTTCCTCAACTCTGAAAGCTATATGGCTTTGAGTGATGATAGGTCTCTGGCTGCTGTTGCTTATCGAGGTCACCCTATGTCAGCTTGGAAGACAGATGGACCAGTTCATGTTGGTCACTGCTGGCGAGCCAGACAAGAAGTGGCAAGAGGAGAAGTGGCGGAGGCTTTCTGGCATCCTTAATCCTCCAGCTCTGCGGAAATTATTGGGCTTTATACCGAAGGGGTGATTTTTAAATGGCGCCCTTACGAAGACGAGACTTCGGAAATTTTCACTGGAGCATCAAAACTGGCTATCAGTAGTGATGGAAACGTTTTTGTCACTGGTGATGTCTATGGAACAGGGAAGGTTTACAGCTCGCTTGATTTTCGCTTGATTTACCACCTTGGATCTCAAGACACCGTACTAGGCCTCGCATTTGGCCCTGATGTATCTCGATTCTATGATGTTAGAGGCTATTACGCAAATGTCTGGGAGCCAAATGCTTTAATGAAACTTGCCGAACAGACCGAATGGCGAGGTGACAGCGCAAGCGAAACAGAAAGTCTTGCTCGAAAATCAACAGTCTCTACCAGCTTGTTCAAAAGAATCAACTCTCTGACAACACTTATCGCCTCTCCAGCTAGCGGAATCTATTGCTTTGGTACAGAAAAAGGAACTGTTCATCTGTATGATGTTCGAAAAGGAAAGCTTGCCGATGTTCACGCATCCAAAAGCTTCATGAGTATAGAGAAAATGTCTTGGAGTAGCAACGGGAAAGCATTCTGCTTCTCTGATTTGAGTAAGAGGGTTTTCATTATGTCAGTGACTCAGGACTTGAATCCGATTGCCCAGAAAGTTCTCGAAATTCCTATGAAATTCACCAACAGAGGGCCAATTCTTCAACTGGTGTTTCATTCCGACTCGAGTCAACTTTTAGTTTACATGACTGGAACTATTTGTATCATCTCGCTATTGTCCTTATCGGTGACCCATTCTTGTGAATGGCCAAATCCGGAATGCAAATGGGTCACTCACCCTCAAGATACCAACCTCGTACTTGGCGTGGGACCAGATGCTTTGTACATGTCGGATTGGACTCTGACTAGACACAAAAAATACGCATTCGAATATCCGATCATTGAAGAGACAGCATATTCAGCCAAAGATTTGGTGAATCGCCTCCATTTAACTCATGATAAGAAACACGTTTTAGCTCAAGTATTGCTTCTCAGTCGAACCTTGAACGAAAATATGTACATGTTCTTTGAGATATCATCGATACCCACAGCGTTCGAGGACCCAAGGAATAAAATATCTGTGTCATTTCTTCCAAAACGTATTTCGTCTCAGATTTCTGTCACACTTTCATTCACATCTAGCGATCGCTAGTATTCCCATCAAAGGATTCTTCAATTTGTTCCTTGAAGCTCCCAGGACAATTCCTGACGAAACCTAATGTCGAACCGAAAAATAAGGTAGTTGAGGAAGAAATTAAAACTTTGTTCTCTCTTCCTGGGGATTGGATTAGTAGAGATAATTTGGAGTTGTGTTGCATTTTGTATATGGAAAGATCATTATTGTGCCCACGGAATGGTGAGGTGGCTATTGTTAGATGCGCTGCTTTGCGCTGATAGTTTATGTCTGGGTACTTATTATTTCCATTACTATTGATCTTCGCGCTCAAGCGAATCTCTATGGTCATTGAACAAATCATGCTTGAGACAAGTGACCTTTGAACATGGAGGCTCCGAAAATGAAAAACACAATGACACAAAACTAAGCACTAACCGGTGGCCCATCTCTCTCGTATATATTCATCCCGAATATTCATGTCACGAGAGACAGCGGAATATAACTGCATGCTGAGTGCGTTTTCGTCCAGCCTCCGCCAGGCAGCCTATTGAATACTGATCTAAGAATCAGGGACACTGATTGAACTCATGAGTAGTGCGAACGTACGCATGAGAAACCTCTCCGTGGCTTCAGCTTCAGTAAGAAGCTCATCGAGAATGCGAGGAGGAAATGACGGCTTCTCTTACTTGGGTTTGAAAATAGTTTCATCCATGCATTTTTGTGTCCTGAAGATTTGCGAACGGATGTCGTTCAGAATATGCTGGCAGTCATGAACCTTTTCGTTGATTTATATTCTAGGGCGTCGTATGTCGTCAAATGCAATTCGCTTGATCTTTCGATCTGCAAGCGATCTAATATCTCCGAGCTGGAATCCCCCTTTTCTTTCCGCTATACCGGACTGAATTTTTCGTGGCATTAAGGGACTCGATTGCATTTTCAAGTCCTTGAGATGTCATAAAATTCCGGAAAATGCCCAGGTAGTCGTCGTTTGATACCTGTGATTGATCTATATATGTAGTCATGTTGAAGTATAATTTTATGTGCTATATAAATGAGCATTAGGGGATGTACACACTAACATGTCAGGAAACGACCTTTGAGGCCAACTTGGCCAAGTAATATTATACTTGGTCGGCTTATTGAGGATAAATAACCCTACCAGGACACCTCGTTATTTGTGTCGATAGTATTCACTTAGAAGGACATCGCCTTTTCAGATCCGAGGAGTACAAGTTGTAATCATTTCTGAGAATGCTGGCACATAACAGGAACCATAAGCCTTTTAATAAGTTTCGAAAATATCATTCACTACCTGATGCTCCTAATTTTTCCAGATTCATCCATCAGATAAGATAAGGAGGCAGATCAGGTGACGATATACACCCCGCATATAGCCGGACTTAACCCGACTTAGTGAATGTGATATTTTCAACACCATCTTAAAATTCCCCCTTTATCCAGAAACCCAGAGCCATTTTCCGAAAACCCCACCTCTCCACAAACACAAATTACCGACACAGAAGAGAGATACTACCGCAGCAGACAAAATGGCACCATCAGCAACCGCCACCACTCCTCCCCAAACCACCGACCCCACCATCCTCACCCTCCGCAAAACCCTCACCACGGAATCTGAACCCCTCGCAAAGCGCTTCCGCGCCCTCTTCTCCCTAAAGCACCTCGCATGTCAGGGCTCTTTGCCATCGATCGACGCGATCGCTGCTGGATTCTCGTCTCCTTCTGCGCTCCTGAAGCACGAACTGGCATACTGCCTTGGACAAACGAAGAACCTAGCTGCGGTATCACCCTTGCGAAAGGTGTTGGAGGACAAGGATGAGGATTCGATGTGTAGACATGAGGCTGCGGAGGCTTTGGGTGCTATTGGGCATGAGGGGAGTTTGGATGTTCTGAGATTACTTAGAGATGATGTGAATGAGGTTGACGTTGTGAGAGAGACTTGTGAGATTGCTGTTGCGAGGATTGAGTGGGAGAATTCAGAGGGTAGGAAGGGAGAGAAGTTGCAGAAGAGGTGAGTTTACTTTGGTATACAATGGGTGAGGCTTTGTTTGCTGACGGTTAATTCTATATTAGCGATTTCGCATCTATTGATCCTGCCCCACCAGCACCATTTGCAGAGGAAGCACCCGAAACTGTCGAGACCCTTGAGAAGAAATTGATGGATCCAAGTCTACATCTGTTCCTACGATACAGAGCCATGTTCAGTCTCAGAGATCTCGCATCACCCCCAGATCTTCCAACCGCTGTCCCTGCCGTCAAAGCTCTCGCAAAGGGATTTGCAGATCCATCTCCTCTATTCAGACACGAAATCGCATTCGTTTTTGGACAATTGTCGCATCCAGCGTCGATACCTGCGTTGAGCGCAGCACTTGACAACTTGGAGGAAGTGAGCATGGTCAGACACGAAGCCGCAGAGGCTCTTGGAAGCTTGGGCGAGGAGGAAGGTGTTGAAGATACGTTGAAGCGATTCTTGAACGATAAGGACGAGGTTGTTAGGGATAGTGTGATTGTTGCTTTGGATATGGCAGAATTTGAGAAGGGTGAAGAAGTCGAGTATGCGCTTATTCCGGAAGTAACTACTGCTTAGGTAGTGTTATGCCGAAGACATACATGCTAGGTACCAAAGTGCTTGGGCCGTAATAGCAAATGCGACTACACTATTATCCACATGCGAGGTCCCAGTGAATTAAATTCATCCATATTATTATGTTTTCATTTTTTTACAGTCGCCGAGTTCCTCAATTGTTGGTATTCCACCTGTACTATATGTCAACATACATCGCATAATGATTTTCTAGGACAGAAAAAGCTTACTTGTGTCCGCAATCGCATGTGTAAAATATAGTGCTTCCTTCATCTGCACTTCGCAATTGTACAGCGGTAAATCTGACCTCGGTACGTCCACATTCCGAGCAAGTTTCCTGGGTCGTTGCTTTATTCTCCATATCGCTCCTCTCAACCTTCTGAATAACGGATCTTTGTTGTCGTAATAGCGAAGGGAAGGATGCTGGGTTCGTTTTGGTGATACTAGTTTTCGATGCAGTATCTGCAGATGGTCAGTTTCAGATTCCCAAACCGCGACAAAACTCCATACCTGGGTTTTCTGCGCCGCAGCAGTCGCATTTCAGAACATTATTTTTGTTTCCAGTTGAGGAATCCAGAAGATTGCCACAATCTGTGCAGAATACGAGTGATCCAACGGCGGACATTGTGAAGTCTGTTGAGTATAGTCTTTAGTGGATTGGTGGAGTGATAAGGCTCTGATTGCGATAGAATTTCTAGAAAATTTTGGGGCGCATCGCATCGCAGGGATTATTACGGACTCGATTAAATGGTAGCCACCTTAGCATAAATAATGCATGTATAAGCCTACGCACTGGCCACTACAAGGCTCCCCACACCTTCTCTACTACTAAAATACCACTAGAACAACCTATATTATTTTCACTAATAGAAGTAGAAATTTAAGATAGGAGGGTTCAGGTTGGGGTTAGGGCTAGATTTAGGGTTAGGGTTAGAAGTTGGGGTTAGTGGAATATGATTTTTGGTTGTTTTGTAGTATGAAGATCGCTAAGTGCCTACGTTTTGTACCAGATGTGCACAGGCCAAGTTGGCTACCATTTAATCGATTCCATTATTACAGGTGGAGATGGCTTACATAAGCACAAGGCTGTCGGGGTTTCTACGGAGTTTCTGCTGGTGGAGAGCTACCTACTCTGAGCTGGATGCGGATGAACATCACGAAATGCGATGACGAAAAGAGATTGATGCGTTCGGCCATATGCTGAGCGGGAGAATATACCGATATCTCACAATGCTGGCACATTCCGCGGAGAACTCATCATTTCGTTGATACTGTATTACAGGTTCAGAAATCTCGACCTCGATCGCCCAACTTCCAACAGCCTTCACAACTGCGCCCAACACGATGAATACCTACCCTCCAAATCACGGCTATCCTGCCAGCCACGGCAACAATGGGACCCCGAATGGTTCCTTCTCTGGCGCTGCAGAGATGAATGCAAGCGCGCAGAGATATTCCACAGGCAGAGTCAAGGTTCTGACGGTCGATGAAGCTCTCCCATTGACACCTATCACGTCGGTGGTTCCTTTCAACTCGGGTTCGCATTTCTCTTTGTACTGCTATCGATGGTAAAGCGTTGCTGATTGCGTGTGTACAGATATCGTGCCCATGCCAAAGGTCGGACTGAGATCATCCGTGTCCATATACTCAACACCAGCTGAGCGCGCAAGAGGCAGAGATGTGCTAGAGAGTTTAAATCGCGAGGCTGCGGATCCACGAAATACATCGAGAAGACTACAACAGTCGTTAGAGGACTTGAAGGGACTGTTGAAGCCGGACGGACTGACCCAGTTGTATGCCAAAGCCCCGGGTACTTTCCAGGAAATATATAATCTAACCTGTCGTAGTAAATTCAAAACGGCGCCAAAACTCTCATCAGGTCCTGATATGAACGAGCAACCAAAAATGAAGCTGTCGCCCTTTGCCCAAAAAGTCTTGAACCAAACCTCGGTAAACTTCACTCACTATGTAGCCCAGCCACTTTCCGGTGCACAGCCAGTGAATGATAGAGTCTCCCACAAATCAGCGTCCAAGGCGAGAGGGCCTTACCTTCAACAGTCTCCCGCAAATGTCGAGGCCTTTGACCATAATGCTGGTATATCAGCTCAGCTTCCAAGGACGCAGAATAAATCTCAAGTTGGAACAACTCCTCAGCCTTCTTCGAATGCAACCAAGTCCAATTCGAGTTTTGCTGTAGTCATTCCTAGCTTACCGAATAAGTTTCGTCCTCAAGAATACACCACTTCAAAAGATTTACCCAAACCAGCCACCAAATATCCAAGTCTATCCCGCACCTCATCGCAGGCATCCGTCCCCGCGCCCCGCCCAAGCCCACCTCAAGGTGAGGCAAAACCAATCAATAAACCTCCTGCGCATACTCCTTCGCACACTACTGGTCAACCTGCGCCGCCAGCTCAGACCTCATCTTCAAAATTTGTTATTGAGATACCAGTTCAACCTCATCATCTTCAACACCAATCTCAATTAACACCACAAGCTCATCCAGAAACTCCGCGCCAGATTATCCATGAGCTAACTCCTACTCCATCTGGACAACCATTATCAAACCCCAGCCTAGCAGTAGTTATACCCGATCTTCCAGCTACCTTCAACACTGGAGAGTACGACGTTGTTCCTGATTCCCCAGATACACCACAACACTTATCCCGCAAAAGAAAGCGATCTGAGATCGATGGCTATGAAGACGGATTGCCTATGAGCATTGGACAGCGAGAAAAGGCAGATACGGCCGCCAACAATTTGCGCCATTATCTACAAGAGATCTTTGAAGCTGAGGATCGTTTGCAATCTGACGGCGCCTCTTCCAATCACTTTTTCGTTGCAACCAGTGAAGGGTACAGTCTCACCTCTGCCGCTCAGTATAAAGTTGAGAGCCTTCTCCAGAAGATTATCTCTATGGGGCGTTTCGCGCAGGCACCGCTTGACGAGTTGCTCCGACTCCAAAAGCTCTCCGAATCCTCCTTGAAAGACGCCGAGTCACTTGATATCAAAGTGGATGATACCATGGGACAGGCCGAAGTTGATGCGTGGCTCGTCCAGATTGCCAACGCCGAATTAGGGCTAAAAGCAGCACGAACTTCTTTACGACTGATGTCGGGAGGCCGTGAAGACAAACAACTATACTCGGAAGATGTCATACAATCAGCACTGAACGCCTTCAAAAATGTCATGGATAATTGCATTGTTCCAATTGTCGAAATGCGTAGCTCTGGTGCCTCGGCTGCGACATTCAAGCTTTTATCAAATGAGAAGAAAGTTATCAACAACCTTTTGACACAATGCCGACGTGTATTGTCGCTTTTGGCAGCCTTGGTAGCTAACGTAGAGCTATCAGAAACTGTCATCAATACTCTCGAATTCACTGCCTCTCAACTCATCTTTGTTGAAAACGCCCCTGTGGAGCGAGACTCGATCCTTGGCATCGCTAAATTCGACAGTCTGCGTGTGGTGGCCATGGATGCGCTGGCACAAATTTTTCTTTGCAATCCAGCACAACGCCAAGGCATCTTTGACGAAATTCTTACATCATTGGAAAAACTTCCTGTTACTAAGCAGAGTGCTCGCCAATTTAAATTAGCCGAGGGTGGAAACATTCAGCTTGTATCCGCGCTGATCATGCGCCTTGTCCAAACTAGTGCCAACAAGCCGGATGATGCAAAGGAGAAACGAAGACGCAAGGCGCTGGAGGCTTTGCATGGCGACGAGGATAACCACACAGCTGCTAGCCAGGGAATTTCAAACTTTACAGTCAAATCAGAATCACGAGCGGAGCAAGAGGTTGTCACCGCTGTCAATGAGTTAGGCGAGCTAGTATCACCGCTTCTGGAAACTGCCAAGCAGAATGCCATCTATGTCGTGAACTTTATTGTAAACAGAGCGATGAAGTCTACCAAGTCTGGAGATGCGCCTTATCGCAATCTACTCGACTTATTTGTTGAAGATTTTATTACGTGTCTCAATTCGACCGACTGGCCTGCCGCAGAGCTCCTATTGCGCTTGTTCCTTTTCAAGATGGTCCAGCTGGCAGAAGGTGACAAGACGCCCGCACCAGCCAGAAATATGGCTCTTGATCTCCTTGGTCTAATGGGTGCTGCCATATCCGAGCTTAATTCTCATATCCGAAAGACCGCAAATGCTATAGACTCAGGAAGCGAACTGGCTGTTTACTTGAGTAGATTGGCACAAGCGTCGCTTGAGAAGAATGCAGGTCCTACAGACGTTGTATCTTGGGCATGTGGACCCTTCCGTGTATCACTTGAATACTTGGAGAACCGCTCTTCATCGGAGCCACAGCTTCAGGGCGCTATTGGTTTCTTTATGGCTAGATGGGCTGAGAAAACGGTTTCTACATACGAAGAAATTCCCGAGGATGATAGGAGTTATCAGCAAGTTGAAAAAGATCATGGCAAGTTGGCCTACCGTCTGCGAAAAATGCTCACCGACAGCAGATGGTTGTCCACAGAGTACAGCTTCGAGACAGTCAGCGAGCCTCATGCAAAACTCGCATACTCTTTGACCTTGCTAAGCTCCCCTTTCTGCGAATCATTTAGTCGAGTCCTCACTATTCTTCTGAGCTCCATGACGAGCGAACAAGCAACAGTTCGGAGCAAGAGCTTGAAAAGCGTCAATCAAGTTTTAGATACGGACCCCACAATCCTTGACCGCGAACCAGCAGTAAAGCATTTGATCTTGAGATGTTCCAACGATCTCTCTGTCCAGGTTCGGGATTCCGCTCTTACTCTTGTTGGGAAATGTATTAGTCTACGACCTGCTCTCGAAGAAGAACTTATCCCGAGTATCTTGGCTCGCGTCAACGATAGTGGTGTCGGTGTCCGCAAGCGTGCGATGAAACTTTCCAAAGATATCTATCTTAGGAACCAGAAGCGTGACATCAGAAGTCACATTGCCGACTCACTACTCCATCGAGTTACTGATTTAGACGAAGGTGTTCAGGAACTGGCTCGCCAAACAATTGAAGAAGTATGGATGTCTCCATTCTATCAATCTACTCAATCCGACGATTCTTCGGCCAAATTTAAGCTTGCCATGGCTGACCACGTTGCTCTCATGGTTCGAACGGTCCAAAGGGGGAGCGGAGTGGCAACAGTGCTTGATAAAGTATTGCAAAACATGCTGTCAAGCGACTCAAAATCATCCGCTGCAAACTTTAGAGTCTGCAAAGCTCTTGTAGCCACCATGTTCGAAACTATCATTGATAACTCCGCGGATGGCAGCGATGCTCCCTCTGCACGCGATGCGCTACAAGTCCTCATGATTTTTGCAAAATCAAATGCGAAATTGTTCACCCCTGAGCAAATTCAATTATTGCAACCTTACGTTGCCAACGTTGGAGCTGGCGATGAAATGGCCATATTCCGCTCAGTACTTGTGATCTTTCGTCATGTTCTACCGCATCTCTCCAAAGCTCACAACAAGTTTCTTTTCGCTGTTAGAAAAGAACTGCTTCCTACAATGGCACGTATACATAAAGCCATCTTGGACGACCTAGTTGCATGTTTGTGGATTATCAGCAATGTACTTGAAGACATCCAGAACCTGACATCAGCGGTTTTGTCTAGTCTGATGAACATCGATGCAATGAAAAAGATGGATCTCAACGACCCAAAGAACGAGAAGGCTATCACCAAGATAGGTAGATTGATTTTGATTGTTGGCACAATGGGCAAGCATTGCGATTTTGACCCTAAGCTCCAACTGTTTCAATCCAAATTCACGTCCTTCAAAGGAGATTCTGTTTCGAAGCTAATGGTCGATGTTTTGGCACCCTTCGCATCGCCTTCACAGCCACTCGAGGTACGAAAGGTGGCTCTAGGGGCTATTGGAATGGTCTGTCAATCGTGGCCTAAGAACTTTTCCTCTGCCAAAATTTATACTGCTTTCCAAGGCGTTTTCGGGGAGAAGAATCCTATTCTCGAGGGCATCATCTTATCAGCCTTCAAGGACTTCCTCTTGCTTGAAGAGAAGCGATCAGAAGCAGGGAATGAAGGATTGCCCGGGACAGCAGGAGACCCAAAGGCAAAATTGGGTGTCATGGGTGGTAGCCAAGGCGACGGCATTGCAATTGGAATTGCCCAACGTTTCCTTCCCGACATCATTCGTATTTCCCTAGCCACCAAAGACGACCAGGCACTTCTCGCGACAGAGGTCGTAGCTAGTATTGCCCGTCAGGGTCTAGTCCACCCTAAAGAGTGTGGTTCGACACTCATCGCCTTGGAAACATCGCCGAACCTCAAGATTGCTGAGTTGGCCTTCAAAGAGCACCGTGCACTCCACGAAAAGCATGAGACTATTCTTGAAAAGGAGTATATGCGAGCGGTTCAACGTGCGTATGAATACCAGCGGGATGTTGTAGAGGACACACATGGTGTGACTCTTGACCCATTTGCATCAAAACTTCACTTGATGATTGATGTATTGAAGATCAGCAAGGTCAAGAATCGCAAGAAGTTTCTGGAAAACCTTTGTTCGCGTACGGACTTCGACCTGGCTAAGATCAAAATCGAAACTGCCCCTTATCATCTGGATTTCTCGCAATTCATTATCGAGAATTTGGCTTTCTTTGAGTATGCCTCTGTAGATGAGCTTCTAGCTACGATCAATTCCATGGAAAAGGTTGTAGCGGCTACCGGTACAGGAATTGCACACATGATCGAGACAGAAATCTTTCACGTGAGCTTAGATCAACCAACCCAAGTTGATGAGAATGGTCAGCAACAAGTAATGCAGCATAAAGTCGATACTGATCGCCTTCGACTTCTCACAGGCTCTTCGATGATGCTTGCAAGTCTATGGGGAGCACGAACCTTCTTGAGACGACTGTACGGCCTTACAACTCAGCGTCGCGAAAGTAAGGGAAAGCCCGCACCAAAGGATTTATCAAAAGCTCCCGTCAAGGTTCCATTTGTGACTGGAGACAAATTCTGGGACGAGACTACTATGATCATGAACTCAATGGAGTCCGAAGAAACCATGATGCAGCAGTGCCGAAACTTTGTGCAGCTTTTGAATGTGGATCAGGATTTCAAAATAGCTGCTGAGGGCGACGAAGAGGCGGAGCGAGGTAGACCAAGCACACCAAGTGAGGACGAAGATGAAGATACCCCCAGCACGCCTAATGGAAGTGGAAGAGGTCGAAAGAGAAAGTCAACTGGTACTCCTGGCGGACGCAAGAAGCGTGCACGTTCGTCTTCCGTCCCCAAAGGCCGTGTTCGACCAAAGGGAAGCGGCAACAAACGAGCAAGCGCAGAGAAGAGTGATGACGAAATGGATTGGAAATAGAAGACTCGAAATCGTATTGATTCTACATATTACGAGTTATTTTGATGTTTTAATGGAGCGCGGGAAAGCCTGCAAGCACAGCATTGTATCATACCCCCATGGGTTTGCTATTTGGCATTTGGCGTTTAGCATTTGGCGTTTAGCATTTGGCGTTTATTTTGTGCATACAGTATTTATCTTACACTACAGGATGGTGTGCAGTTGCAAGCATTGAACTGGAGGCGTTACAAGTACCTGCTGGCATGCGGGAATAGCGGATACATTGTATTTTCCTGCACATGGCAAATAGCATACAAATAGGAGCTAGGTTTGCCGTATTTAGATGGCTGGTGGATGTATCATCAACCAAATATAATCATAATAATTTTGCTCTTCTACTTTGTTGTGTTGATTGGCAGTGCTACTCCGGAGCGTCCGTTGTTGTCTGCGTCTGGTCTATCAGTATCCTCAAGCTCGGAGGTGATGGTGCATGTCATATTTGACTGGTAAATGCACTAGGAGAGGGGTGAGAAGCGGAAATCACGAATTCGCAATATAAATTCCAGCATAATCTAGGCTCGAAAGGCCCTGGTTCGCTCTTTGCCGTGGAGTGAGTACTGTATAGTTTGTATGCTGAATCCGGTCCCCAAGCAATGCGGCTGTAACTCCAAGACAGGCCGTATTTTCTGAATCCTCTTTCTGGGGTTGGTAAGCTGCGGGCAACCTTTGACTTGAGGCATACTCGAAGGCTATTTGAGGATATACGGGCTTGCCTTGACCTTGTTATTGAGTTTAATTGGCGGTGTAGCCATTATGCTGATGTGAGCTTTGAGCAGGCAGTGTAACACAATACGGGTCATCGCGGAAGATGACGAATTTCGCTCTTTGGATCAACACCGGAAGCCCGTTCATTTGTTCTTTACTACTACAGCATGGAGAACGCTGTAAATGATTCTTCTGGACACTGAATGAACATTCATGACGTCCGCAAATTCCTCATCGCCAGAGGCGATACAACGTCTCCTTGATGGCCCAGCATTAACTCCTCCAGCTGGGGTAGAGCCCGATTTTGAGAACCCCGGCGGTTTCAAAGGAACGATAGTTGGTTTTGAGGTTTTGTTCATGGTGATTTCGAGTCTTGCGATGATCGTACGGCTGTACACGAGACTTAGAATCTATAAAAAAGTCAAGTTGGATGATTGTATGCTCATCTCCGCTCCATATTTCAGTAGAAAGTCCTAATTCTAGTAGATCTCGCAGTATTAAGTTGGGTTCGTAAACAGTCTTTAATTTTAAAGTCACGGTGCTTACAATTTCGATCAGTTTGGATATTTGTGGCTTCTGATTACATCTGTGAGAGGTCTGAATGAGTCCTCCGGGATACATCAATGGAATGTCCAGGCAAAGAAAATGGAAGGCTTTCTATATGTACGTTTATTCCCACGCCCATCATTTCAGTCTTCGCTATGCTCATTAATGTCAGCATCTACACATAATCGTGATAATGTACGGAATCGATATGTTCACAATCAAGTTCTCCATTCTTCTACAATACGTCGCCTTGTTCTCTCCTTCCAGAAGAGATACCTTCTTTTGGAGCTGTTACTTTTTGATTGGCCTCAATTTCGTCACCTATACTACGTTCGTGATTTTGGAAATCATCACTTGTCAGACGACGTTATATACACGCTCGCAAAGGAGTAGATGCATGGACTTCCGAACTGTCAACCTTGCTACAGTCGCTGTCAATACTGCGTCTCACATAGTCATACTATTACTCCCACAAGCAATAATCTGGAGGTTACGGTTGACCTTCAGTAAACGTCTTGGTATCTCACTTGTCTTCGCTGTGGCTTTACTGTAAGTCCTCTCCATATCTATTGGTCAAAACCCAAATGCTCATCTGAAGAAAGTGCCTGCGTAGCATCGGTGGTTAGGCTGTATTATGCCATCACTCAAGAGAAGTCCAGCGATATCACATGGTATGTTGGGTTGAATCTTGTTTTGATATACCCGGAGATTGGGTTCGCAATCATTACCAGCTGTCTTCCGTCGTTTCCCAAATTCTTCCGTACGATCTTCAAACCTCCCAGTCCACCAGTGGTAGCCTCGAAGTACTTCTTCCCGACACATGAGAGGAGCCTTGGACGACAAGGCACACCATTGGATAGTGTTGATCGATTGGCGGCTGGTATTGAGATGCAAACTCCTTCTAGTGTCAGGAAGGGCGAAACCATGTTTGGGGAAGCTGATTTTATGGAGCGGTCGGACTCTAGGAGGTGACATGAGCGTATAGGCTGTATTTGAGGTGGGTTAGAAAAAGATACTTGATCGATTTGAGTAACGAGGGCATGAAAGCCTCTATCGTTAAAGTGGAAATAAGCGAGTGCACAAGGCTAGACGGTTGTCTGAAGTACTAGTCGGAGGAGGCTCTTTTATCCCTCAATTTAGGCAAAGGCATTTTTGACCATTCTTACACTGTTCCAATATTTGTTACGATGTAATAGATAACCTGTGTCACTGGATAATTAAGCATGAAAGCATGAACCATACACGAGTAGAGTTGTAGGACTGACAAATATTAACTTAAATATCATCAACAAATACAAGCAATATCGAATATCTCTTTTCAACTAAAATTAAGCTTATGGGAAAGACTATGAATAATCTTTTGGAAGAAACCTCTCCCAGTGCATTGATGCTATGTAATATTACATCACGATCAATATCCGTCGAAATTTAGAGTGTCTGTGTAACAGTTGAAATCCAAGCGACGTGCATACAGCCGCCAGATCTCGATGCAACTTCAGCCCTATCTTTTAGCTGACATATCTTTTGACCTTCCAGTACTTGGGAATTTATATCGTTTAAAAATGGAGTTGAATTCCGATAACATCGCAACGTTGCTCTATCCAGTCGCGGCATTTTACAGCCCCTCCATAGCCGATTCAAGTGAGATATCCCACAAGGCTGGATCTGGACAACTGGAACCTACAGATTGGAATGTGTCTACTCTGAACCCCAAAAACCGCATCGACAGTCTAAGTGAGCCTGGAAATGCGAAATGGAGGATCGACGGCTCAGCAGGCATGGGAACGCAGTATTACACAGTTCCAATCTTCCTACCTGATTTGGTTGCTCTAAGAATTGATACTTTCATCCCGGAAAGGAAGCATGTCCCTGTTTCTTTGCACTCAGCGCTGGAAATTGGTCCGGCCTTTTACACAAGAGATGATAGGGTAGCTCGGTTGGGTATAGCGAGGTATATCGTGAGGGTGCTTGATTATTGGAGTAGGAATATCCCGGATTTTGAAGCCTTCTACAACGATCTTCCGTTTGGGTCACGCATCGTCCTCCAAAATATTGAGACTGATATACGACTCGTACGAATTCAGGTTCTTCGAACCCATTTCTTGGAAAGGCAACTCCTATCAATTGGGTCCCTTCAAGCCATGTGGAGGTTGCCGTCCGAGTCGTGGCCAGAGACTACCAATATATCGAATGTCACATTAGTGCAGCAGCTTCATGATAGTGTTAGTCTGGTGAGACATGCTGACCAAATATGCATCATGAAGTCCTTGACTAGTTCTCCAAAATACCTTTACCACGAACTCAAGGTTCTACTCACTATGGATGCTCACCCCAATGTCATATCGAGACCTTCGCAACTTGTAGTCAAGCGATGTAAGTTTGGCGGCAAGCTTGCAGTCGTTGGATTCATCCTGGACTATTATCCTGCTGGAACTTTACGGGATAATCTGTCATTCCGCCGTACGAGCCAATCTCTCAAATTGCAAGATCAAATGAAATGGTCCATTCAGGTCACTGAGGCTATGATTCATGTTCAGAAGAATGAAATCATGTATTGTGATCTCCGCCTGGACAACATGGTTTTGGATAATGATGAGAATGTCATTCTGATTGATTTCGAAGCCAGAGGCGTGGGTACCTTTATCAGCGCACCAGAAATCACCTACCTCGAATATATACACTCGCTCGCGAATGAGACAACCGAAACTTTAGGAGAGAAGGACCGTGAACGTTATAAGAAACTTCTCAAGAAGTCTGTGGATGGGCAAACCAGGCCAAAGTCAACAGAGATGTATAACAATCCTAGGCACGGGTATTGCGCTTCCTGGCTTTGTCTTAGTGAGGAAGAAAGAGAGGCTGCACAAGTTTACATGCTTGGGAAAGTGCTCTGGGGAATATTCGAGGGTGTTGGATCCCCCGAGAAAGGTGTACTCGTTAGGCACCTTCGAGAGGATGTGTTGGAGTATCCAGGATGGAGGCGCACGCCGGAAATTATCCGTGAGCTGATAAAATCTTGTTGCTTCTCTGAAAGGCGGTGTGAAAGGTTTCCTTTGGTTAGAGAGGGGCAGGTTTTAAGGTTGAGAGATACAGATGTCACTGAAACAGCGGATAAGATACAGGTTGCTGCTGTCAAATGGTGGCGAAACGAGTTGCGGAATGCTGAAGATTTCATTGAGAAGAGAAGAAGCGGGGGCTCGAAAGCAAGGGCATCTCGACCAAAACTTGAAGACGTACTGGTTCAACTGAAATCATTTATGAGTTTCGGAAGCGTTTGAAACGCCACGGGGATTCAAACTGCCTAGCTGCCCTCAATGGAAACAATCATTCTTTTTTGACTAGAAAGTTGTTTTTTGGTGCCTGAAACATCATCTATACCAGATAAAACTTAACCATGTACCCATATTGCTTCCATCAAATAAAAATCCGTGGAATGGTCCGTACGAATTAATTCAGCCATGTCGTCCAAAACGTGAGGGAACACTCCGAAACAATTCAAACCCGCATTCTCAACTCCATTTGCAATGCTTGTGTACAGATACATTTTCACAACCTGATAGTACCTCCCTATCTGGGATCGATTTCGTCGATTTGGGTTTGTGTGGACCAGGTAGCGGAAGCAGTGGTGTGAGGTCGACTTTGATATATGAAATCAAAACCCGCTGCGAGGTGTCAGATTTCAGACCTATGAATTTTTCATGGAAGCTTACAGTTACAGGATAAGAGCTCCGTATAAGATTGAATTACAACGGGCCCATCTGAATTATTTCCACGCTTCGCTTCTTTTGGGGTCCCACAGCTTGTCCTCTTGAACCCTGCCCCGGAGTTGTGTGGTACGGTTGACTTAAGGGCAACTTGAGGGGCCATTTTGACTGACGAAGTATAGATATTTACTTCTGATTTGATTTGTATGAATTTGATGAAAGGCGAATAGTCGGTTCTGAGTTTCGAGGAGCGCCTGTGAGAAAACTGTGAAGAGCTAACTCACCATCACGACAAAAGTCAAACTATATATCAACCATCGCGCCTTCAAACCGATGAGAAAATATTGAAAATTCTAGCTTAACTCGTCTCATCGAACAGATGCTGCTTCCTGTGGTCCTCTCGTCGATTAACTGAGGTCTTCCCCACTAACCAGCAAAGCGTGCAATCGCGTTGCTGTAAAATTCATTATGTCGTCTTGTGGGTCGCGTTTTCCTCATCGGTCGAACACGTACATCGGTTCGTCTTCGCCGGTTCATGGCATCATGGACGACAGCGTACTTATAACTCCCACATCCATTCACCGGGAACTCTGACAATCCGAAAAATGACACCCAAATCGTACTCAGCGGTCGGGAGTGGCTTTTCATCTTGCAATCATGGCTTCATTTCTTTTATCCTCATGGTCGTCTGAAAACACAAAAATATCGTAAATTCCCATCACTCGAACACTTCTCTGAATTTGTTTTCATAGGAAAAATGTGACCAGTCTGTTCTGATTGGACACTAAGCGAGAATGCAAGCCCCCACGCCCAGCAATTTCGACCCGAATGCTTATTGGCCATGGATTCCCTCATCGGTCCACAACATAAGTACCCCTTGCGACCGATGTGCGAAAACCGATGTGTCTAATGAATATAATCGATGTGGCAACCGATGAGGCGACCGATGAGTAGAGCTACATTGGACACGTTGAATTAGGTATGCGCTTTATTTTATTTGTCTGCCTGTCGGTGTCATTGTTTTTCTCCGATACATCCATCATTGCGTACTTGTCTTTCCTCAATATCAGCGGGATTTTCGGGCGTTGATCCTATATTCGACCATTATGAATTGTTCGGAGGGTATACAACATCGGCTGAAGTTTGGTACGGCCTATTTTAATGGTCTTACTGTTGATTTCTACTCATGCCAAGTTTTCCAGAGGTCTCATAAGGATCTGCTTTAAATCCGCAGGATGATTGCTGAACATGAACAGCCTGGATGGATTTGTGTAACACTCATTCTTCTTGCATATTAAAGGCCGCCGAGCTATGGAGGACCTTTGGCCTCTTCCCGAAGTAAGGTCATCAATTCCAGTAAGTCCACCTACTCCTAGTCAACACGTCTGACCATTATTTGCCATCTTCGTTCGACTCACGAACTAATGCATCTCCCCGAGAGAGTTTTGCCACAAAAGTCTAACAAAATGCAGAATCATGGAAGCAAACGTGGAAGAGACGGTGTTTCACCCGAGTTGATTGCACGGAAGCGCTTAAGGCCAAGTGTTGATATAGCTTCACTATCTCCTGATAAACTTGAAATTCTGTCTCAAGCAGCTAGCATTCTTCAGGTCGATGTTTCAGATCTAGCGAATTTACCAAAAACTCTTATTCACCATCCTGAATCACAAAAAGACGAGAGATCTTCAGCTTCTTCTGTAGCCTTTCTCTGTCAACAACAGGCTCCCATCATGGAAGAAACAATGCATCAAACTAGCAATTTGACTACCCGAATGGAATCGAAAGAACAGTCCGGAGAAAATTGCAGGACTCGCGCTGATTCAGCCTCAGACAATATTTGTGATCCTGGATTTTTCAATCTTGGTTTGATACCAGAACAGATTGCGGGTTGTTTTGCAGGCTTTACATCTTCGGCTTCAAGAAGTTCTCTTGCAATTGATTCTCAAGGTGAGTCAACACTTGAATCACACTTGAAGAATATAATATAACGTCTCATTTATAGACTCAATCAACCATGACAAAGGTATGGCTGCGGCCGATTCTTCGCTGCTGCGACACGATAGCATGCGCCAGGTCTCTTCATCCCATTTGACCTATGGAATTCCAACGCTGGAAGCAAGCACCGAATTTGATTCTTTTAATGATCCTAGTTATTCTCCTTGGTTGGTACGGGATTTCTAATCCATAAATGTGTATGGACTAACACCTTGATAGCTGGAGTCAGATTTCGCTTGTGATAATTTTGAGACGAATGGAACAGGATGGGTATCAGGTAATAATGAAGCATTTCTGTCACAGTATCTCTCTCCCTCATCCATGTCGTACTATCCAGAGAATGGATTCAAGAACAGGCTTGACTTGATGTCAATTGGCAAAGGACATGGCGTCGAAGGGACAAAAGGTTCTTTGGATGCACCCAACCAAGGTCAATATCTTGACACTGTTGACTCGGGGCCTTCGGGACCTAATCGAGTTGCCAAAACTAGCCATGCAACACAACGCATTATTGTTACTCCTCGGAGAAAGTTAATGTCTAGCGATCGTCAAAAGACGGCTGAGACTCGAAAGCTCACTGCCTGCGTCCGCTGTAGAATGCAGAGAATCAGGGTACGCACTCCCATTTCGATTGGCGCATCCTCACTGATCGATATCACACTACTAGTGCCTCCCAGACCCATCAAATCCCAAGGGTGCTTGTTTGACTTGTCAGAAAGTCACAAAACCGACAATGCATAGGCTTCCCTGTCTCCGGTATAAATTGACAGATATTAGGCTTTTCAGAGAAGGAAGTTATGCGGCTGGTCGTGAATGGAGTCATCGATGGTCTTCCAACACAATGGAAAATATCACAAAGTGGGCGTCTCCGGAACCGAAACAGCTGGTAGTCACCCAGGACTATGGTCCAACGACTCTTACCTTCACGGTGAGAGAATTTGTACCATTGGAGGGAGATATGTTAGAACGTCAATGGTCTGATAATGGCGTCATTAAATCTGTGCCGATTCCTCACTACGCTATTGTGGATATGGCGGATGCATTACAAGTGCACAGGGAATTTATTGTCAACCAAGGAGCCCAATTCTTTAAAAGCATACTGGATTTCAATGATCGATTACTTTGGGATACTTACGATACCGCAATATGGTTTTCCAATGAAGCAACGGCATGTGTATCGAATGCTTACAATGCAAAGTACTAATGAATGACTAGTCAGTAGAAGAAAGGGAGCTTTTGCAAATGGTTCTTCAGTTATGGGTAGCCATAAGAATGACTACGAGATCGCTCCGGATTACAGGCACGGAAACACTAAATATGCCATCCGACCTAATGGATGCTTCTAGCGGCATGCAGGGAAAACTACCTATCCCACCCGTTATGGGAGCGCAAATGCAAATGATATTGTGCCACAAACTTCAAGCACCGTGGCGCTCCAAGATACTGGCGAGACTACAAAAACTTACCCTGGAACAGAGGCCTGAGCACTGGTTTTGTATTTATCTCTGCACCTTCATTTTGCTTCATAATTGCTCTCTCCTTACCATTCATGACATTGGTTATGCTCGAAAGCATGGTCTTAAGGTTTGTTATGATCATTGTGCTCTGCAAACTGAATAACTAATATTTTAAAGGCACGACATGCTAGACCAGACATGGTCAAAGAGCTTCAAGTTGGGGCAAATGTTCTACTCGCGCATTTTCACTACAGTTGCAAAGGTGAGCGCCCTTTTACCCTCGATTGGAAGGCAGAGTTATCAGCCTCGATGGCAACATTGGACGAAAAACAACGTCGTGTCGTCAAGAACACGGCCAACTATGTTCATTATAATGGTTAGTACATGTCAAGTCACCTTCCCTCTCTCTCACTTGTCTCCTTACTCTTTCTAACCTTCTTTTCCACTGACCTAACTGCGACTCAAAGAATCACAATTCAGAAAGCTACGGTCTGATGGAAAGTACGACAGCGAGCACTACTTTCTGGCTCAGCTATATGAAGAAGAATGGAAACCGAGATTGTCTGTTGAATAATTCGATTACGGTTGAAAGTCAGGGAGGCAAGCTACATGAAGGAAATGCCCATTTCTTTGCTGAGGAGCGAAATTTTATTAATACAAATTATAATATGGCTCGGCCAGCAAAAGTCGAAATCTCAGCCTGTACGAGGCGCTGGCTACGAACCTAGGATTGCAATATTATCCTAGAGCTGATGAGATACTCTCGCATTCTTTAGAGCTAGTGTGAGCGTCGTGGTGATCCAACGAGGGTATCGCGACGTGGCCTCACCAGAACAGAGGAATGGCAGCCAACGCCACTGGATTTAAAAACCACCCAACCGTCCGATTCCCTGCCTTGCGACCAGGCACATCTTCGACACCTACGCGGTCGAATTTCTAAGCAGCAATAACTGTATC